>RJWT010048046.1:0-11212 GCA_004365215.1 Cuniculus paca | reverse complement strand
TTATATTTGATGGTATGGACAGCTATTGCAAAAAATAACAAAATTGATTATAGTAGCCATTATTGACTTCCTATTATCTTGTTCCAAAGCCTTTATTGCTTTACTTGTTTTCTTTTGATTGATTTTATTCTGTTTTGCTTTGTTTGATTTTGTTATGTGTGATGGTATAAGCAGCTACTTTGAAGATAAGATGCATCATGGTAGCCTCTGCTGTATTCCTACAGTCTTGTTTGAAGTACTATATGGCTTTCATTGTTTTCTTTTGATTGGTTTTATTCTATTCTGTTTTATTTGATTGTATTATACCTGAGGGTGTGGGCAGTTATTTTGATGATAACAAGAGGCATTATGGTAGCCATTATTGATTTCCTTTCATCTTGTTTTGAAGTCTTGTATTATGTTCATTGTTTTGTTTTGATTGACTATTCTATTTTGTTTTGTTTGCTTTTATTATGTCTGATGATATAAACAGCTACTTTGAAGATAACAAGATGCATTATGGTAGTCACTGTGGTATTCCAACTGCCTTGTTTTGAAGTCCTGTATTGCTTTTATTGTTTTGTTTTGATTGGTTTTATTCTGTTCTGTTGTTTTTGATTTTATTATGCCTGATGATATGGAAAGTTATTTTGAAGATAGCAAGGGGCAACATGGTAACCATTGTTGGTTTATTTTTATTTTGTTTTGAAGTCCTGTATCACATTATTTGTTTTGTTTTTATTGAATATTCTGTTTTATTCTGTATCTGTTTTATTCTCTTCAAAATAAAAAAAATAGATTAAAAGGCCCACTTATGTTAATAAACAGCTATAGATCTTGGGTTTATAATCAGAATTACATGATTATAAAAGTATCAATTTTCCAGGCATGGTAGTGTACACCTAGGGGCCCAGCACTCAGGAGGCTGAGGTAGAATTGCTATGAATTTGAGGGCAGTCTAGGCGACATAGTGAGTTCAAGACCAGTCTGTACTATAAGCAAGACCCTGTTTCAAAAATAAACTAAAAATTAATTAATTAATTAATTTAAAGTATCCACTCATATCTCTAAACTCAGGTAATCATTTACATTAATTGAATTAATATAGCAAAACATTTAGACATACCAGAACCATGTAATTCTAGAATTAGAAAAAATATTTCTGAAATATGGTACATCTATTTCTTTTACAGAAGCAAATACAGGGGTCAATTCTTAGTATCAGAGATGATACCAAATTCATATCTTCTGATCAAAGATCACTACAATTTACTCTACTCTTCTGCTTTGCCTATTATGCTCAATTTAATGGCATGTTAATATAATGTGACTGAAAAGTTCATTTTCACTTGAGAATATATCTGAGAAATTCCTGTCCTATAATTTTATATTTAAAATATAATCCGAAACTCCCCATTTTTATAGCTGTGATTTCTAGGTTGATATATCCCCAGTTTTTTCACTGTTATTTTCCAAATCATTATAATTTTGATACTATATATATTGCATCTTTCTCAAATAGAGTTTCATTTTGAAGTTTTACCCTTTTAGTTCACTGGTATTATTACTTTATCATGACTAATACGCACAATAGCAATATATTAAACTCCTCCAAATTTGTTAGCAAGATTTATCTATCCTTTTTCAACTAAAGATTATTGAATAAGACACATAATAAGAGTTTGTGTTATTATATTTTCCCCAGTTGGTTGCATAGTCCTCTATCATTACCTTTCAATTTATTTCAATTCAGTCTCATCTGAACTAAAGGACTGCCAAATAATATAATACAGATTCCTAAATAAAAATTTTATTTAGGAATAGACTCAGTTGTATTTTGTACATACAAATAACATCTGAATATTAGTGCTATGATTTACTATTTTTAAAGTAACACAGAATCATATAAGATCAGAGTATGGCAGCCTCAATTAAAATGTTTCAATTCATTTCCAACTTAATTATTTCACAATGTATACATATATAAAAACATCACATTGTATACCTTAAATATACAATTTTTGTTCATAAAGTATATACTGCAATAACTTTGTGGGAAAAAGCTGCAACTAACCTCCTCCCCCCAAAAAAACCTTTTTTTTCTTGTTTTATTTTTTAAAGTGACACATCACCTTCTAATATAGTATATTTTTCTTATATTTTTGTGATTGTAGCTTATTGTGTTTCTTCCATTTAAACATGAATTCCACTAAGGCAAGGATCTCTTACTGATCTGACTCACATATTCTATGTGACTAGAGCAGTACTTGGCTCTGCGAGTGATTGAATGACACCTGTTGATTGCATGCTGTGTTTAAGACACCGTTAACTGGTTAAAAAAAAAGAGAGAGAGAGAGAGAAAGTTGCAGAGACAGAGGTCTGGAATGTACTTAGTAAGCTTAACTTTTATAATAGTACTACAGCAAGGTGTCTGCCATAGTAGCAGGGTGGGACTCCTTTATCTTCAAATTAATTAAAGAAGATTTGTAATATAGCCTGCATCAGGAAGACAGCCCATATCTCTTGATAATGAGATCAAAGTTAACAGCAGCAATAGGATTATCTCACAGAGAACACTAATCTCCACAGTGCGGGATATTAGATAAGGCCTTATGTATTCCTCTGGAGGAAAAATATTCTTCCCAAGTTGGAAGACTGTTCCTGGCTGTCCCTTCTTCTTCACCTAGGGGATCATTCCTCATTCCTTTCTCCAAATAGGTGCAGAAATCTGCCAGAGCTAGATGTACATTCAATCCACAGCTTATTTAGAGCATGACCATCTATTCATTCACATGACCAATTTTATTAATTTGTATCTATGTGTTGGGAACTGTTCTAAGGCTTTAGGGATTTAGCAGTGAGTGAAACATATTAAATTACTGTTCTGAAATTTTCAAGACACAAGAGTAGAATTGGCACTCACAGGTTTGTAAAAATGTGTAAACTAATTTGGAAAAAGAGGGAGATAAGACCTTATAAGATTGAAAATCTCTAAGAAAAACACAGAAAGGTAGAGAGGCAGAGACTGAGGGAAAAGAAGGAATTGTTTGCATGGCAAATCCCCAGTAGCTTATGTATCGTTTATATATGCATGTGAAAATCCTTAAAAGATTTAGGCTGGCAGTATCAACTCCTGTAGCTACTAGTTACAATTTTTTTTACTGAGCACTCGAAAAGCAGCTAATATTGCTTAAATTAAGGAAAGAATTTTGGGTTAATAACTTAGTCCTATTCTTCATAATTTAAACTCATCCCTGGCAGTCAAAACAACTTCCAGGTATTACAAAAGCCAATGTAATTAGAAAAGATTGACATACAACAGGATTTGGAATGCTTGTAGTAAACCCCTTTATGACTACCCATTGATTACATCTTCAAAAGATCCAAAAAAGTCCCAAAGTGTACCAGCCAAATTATAAAACATGTTATCACCATGCAAATGCGCATTCTAGGACTTCTGGCAAGTTTCTCAAAATGTGAGCATGCTCAATGTTTTAGTAACTACTAAATTACACAATACTTGTGATAGTCAAGGACCACAGAGACTCCTCACCTATCACAAATAAGCAGCACCTGACACACTTTCGTTCTGGGGCAAACCCTGATGGGTACAACTTTGTTCTAAAATCTGAGCCTAGCGAACAGTTAGCAAGTCCTCATCTCATAACCACTGCAACACCTTATCGTTTTGTAAGACACCAGGAAAGACCATCCTGCCGAATGAAGGGAAAGGATCTGTCAAAGTGCTTTACCTTGAATTCATCAAACTGGGTCATCTTAACAGGCAAGCTAGGAAAACTCCTAACCAAAGCAGGAAACACTCTGTCATTATGTGAACAGGCAGTTAGATGACAGCTCACAGCCCATCTGCACAGCTTTGAGTCTTACAAGTCAAGCAAATCTACTTAGACTATTCTGTATTTCTCACATCTTCCTCATATTGAGCTCCAGTTTCTCAACCTGAAGCTACCACACTTTGTGCCAAATTTTTTTCCTTAGTCCTTTTGAAATGATATCAAATAAATCTGCCTTCTCTCCTCTAAGAAACTGCTTCAAATATGTCACATATTATGAATATCCACTGTCCTTATCCTTTCTGTATCTATAAGAATCATCTTCCCCACATTAAATATTCTTCATTGTGTCAGTGCTTTCTCACCTGACTTTAACTAATACAAGTCTAGTGTTCAGCAAAGGGGCTTGAGTTTCTGTTAGTTTAGGCTTCCAGTATAATCTGAATTCAAAATTGGAGATTTTAGTTTTATTTTTTTGAATTTAAGTGCTAGGTTTATTTATTTTCATTGGTTTTTACCACATTTAGGATAAGACATTCTTCCGATACTTTAGTTTCATTTTTAATACTGCCTTTATAATCCAATAGCTTAGTAACTTCTATAATTTTTACAGGTTCCATAGAAATTATTCTTCTGTCTTCTCTATATTTCTAAGCTGCTGACAGCATGCTCAATAAGATAAGCCAATAACTGAGATCCTACATACATCGCTCCACTAGAAATCTTTCATTGTGATTAACAGGAATACATTATTCTCTCTAGAGATGCTGTGAAAATTTGGGAGACAAAACCTTAATTTATTGTTTATTTTTTATTTAACTAACATTTACTTGGTGCTTTTTATGTGTGAGATAAACTTCTAAAAATATGAATGTGCATATGAATTAGATAAAAATCACATGATATGTTAATATGAAAAAGTTTTTTCATGGTCCTGTAGTTTAAATAGAAATTTTAAAAATTAACTGCACATTCTATGCTCAGTGCCACCATCTAGAAACACGTAAGTGCATTTTGTTTAGAATCTTGTTAGGCTTTAGATAATGAAGTCCAAGTGTAATAGATAAAGCAGTTCAAAGTTAATTTTGCTTTGTTTTAAATGTAAGAAGCGCAGTGGGAGCTGGTTGCTAGGTTGGCTCACCAGATTAACAATATCAGAGACCATATTTTAGTGAATCTTGTCATTTCCATTATGCTCCAAAGTCTCAAGTGCAGCCCTGGTTATTAGGTCTGTGTTCAATGCCAGAAAGAAAATGGGATGGGAAAACAGATTTCTTAATAAGGAATTAAAACAAAACCTTTTCCACATAGCATTTTGTTTCTCTGATTGGCAAAACTCATGTCATGTGGCTATGACAAGCTACAGGTATTAAGGAAGAAAAGGGTTGTGCTGGGGGTTGGATAAGCTCACTAGCAGTACCTGCTAAATGATGGGTACATGGGGTGTGGGACTCTGCTCCATAAATCAAGGGAAAGGTCACAGAAGACCTCATGTAGTTGGCACACTAAAAGATAAAAACAATAAATGGGCATTTCTGAGGTACATTAGGGTCAAGGAGGAAATAAGATCCCTTATCGTGGGACAAAAATAACATTATTTGCCCATGCCAAAAAATGTGAGAGACAGTGCAAAGGTGAAACAGGTGTGTACGATGGTGGCAAGAGAAAAGTGCTTTTCCCCCCTCTCTTCTCTTGTGCTTGGCACAGCACTTACCGACTTGACAACAGCCACAGAGATCGTAAGTGGACCGCCCTTGTTCCAGCCCAGCATGTCTTGTATTACAGCCAATTCCCGTCATTTCTTTCCCTAGTCCTGTGTAGTGTTCCTGACTTTCCATTCCTGACATGTCCTCTTTTAATTGTGGTGCCAAAGGTTACTAGAATAGAATGCTTCTCAGTACTAATTGTATTGTTGCTGAGAGTCCAAAATGATCCCTAGAAATGTTCAGTTCTCTGAGTAAATGCAATCATTTTTAAGATTTTCTTCAGTTGTTTTAGCTCAGTCTCCTGCCACTTGCATTCTGTGGCTTGAAGTAGGTACCTCATGAATATAAACCTACAGCGATCTGTGGAAAGAATCTCCAAAAAAAAAATTGGTCAATATTGATTATGGAAAGTGGAATTTCAAGATGACCCTTATGAACCCCACCTTTTGGTGTTATACTCTATGTAATTCTTTCCCCTTAAACTTATTGAGTGTGGGAAGAATTTGTGATTTGCTTCTATCTACTGGGATATGGCAAAGATGATAGGATATCTATCCCTTGGCTGAGTTTCATACAGCAAAATTAATGGGATATCACTCCCATGATTACAATATGCCATATAAGTGTTTCAGCATATTGATATGAGAGAATTTCATGCTGGCTTTAAAGAAAAAAAAATAGCGGAGCTGTAACCTACCTTTGGAGAAGACAATGTGAGAGTTGCATATAACACCTACACACTGAAAGCAGCCTCCAGCAGGAAACCAGGCCCTTCAGCACACAGCTGCATGGAAATAAATTATGCCAATAACCTAAGGGAGCATAGAAGTGGCTTCTTTCCCAGTCAAGCATCCAGAGGACACTGCATCCCAGTGGTCCTTTGGGTACAATCTTGTGATTATAGATTATAAAAGTCAAATAATTATTTATGTATACAAAAGTTAAGCCACATTTGGTTTATAGCTTCCTGACAAAGTTAAAAGAAAAACAAATTGGTTATTTCATTCCTAGTATGTAAACATACTATTTCTTATTTGTATAAATAACAGTAGAAGAAGGCAAGTCGAAGTACCTCTACATTCAGTACTCTAAGCTTTTGACTCTTAAGTTCAAAACTCTGATAAAGTCGGAGTTTGAGCACATGGTCCAAATGCTCTAAGCAAAGCCACCTAATTCCAACAGCCTAAAGTCATGAGAGCAGCATGCTTGTGTTTTCTGAGAAAGGATGAAAAGGAGAGGAGTGAAGAGAGAAACAGTAGAGGGGAAAGTAGTTTGTCCCCAAAAGATTATTCACTCAATAGACCCACTCATCTGCATGAAACCAACAAATGGAAGAGAGACAAATAGCTGGGTGTGGATGTGGTTTTATTGCACTGTAATACACAAATTACTGTACAAACCAGTGTGACCTGACTTCCCGCTCTGCATACTGACTAATCAAACTAGCATTTCTTCCTCCCACAGAGGGGCTAAGAACAGTATTGGCAGAGAGGAAGGTATGGTCTGGAGCCTAACATTTCTCTTCTTTATACACTCTCAATTTTTATTCTATTTTAATCTATATCCTATGACAGGTAAATCAAGGTTCAACCAGGAAAATTGTGTCTCTCTCAGGAGGTCTCTCTCTCTCTCTCTTTTTATACTTCTAAGGTCTAATGAAGTGGAAAATTAAGTTTTTGCCCTCTAAGTCTCTGCAATAGGTCAGAACAGACATCAAACATTAACTCTAAAACACATTTAAAGCCCTAAATTTAAAACCTAGAACATTAGATTAAATTCTCCCTTGATTCTATTTCTAATTGCGATTTATCCCCAGCTACATGATCCAACATAGTTCACAAAACGAAATTATACCGTGAGCACTGTGTCAGTCAGAGCCCCTTCTATTATAAGAGAACATCCAGCTAGGTTTAAACAAAAAGAACTTATTATTTGACATAATTGAAAACTCTAGATGTGGCAGCAGCTACACATGTGCTGGAAAATATAACATCAGGACTTAGTTGTGCTCTGTATTTCAGTTACACTACCTATTGTGTTGGCTTAATTCCTAGGCAAGCTCTTCCCATACTAATAAAGAGAATCATTATTTCTCGGTATGTTCATTCTTCTACTTTCAAATCCCAAAGAGAGAAGACCTGAAGGCTTATATAACACGCCTAACCCTGACACAATAATACTTTGAGTACACAGTTACTTCTCAGCCCTGGAGTCAGGAAGTAGAGTCAGACTATTCCAATCATGTAGACTCAGAATTGGATACGGATGACTCATTAAAGTAAAACAGGAGTTTTATCAGTATATAAATACCCATACAGTCAAAATAGCAGATGTCTCAGGCACACAATAAACTATTTTATTCCAAACATTAGAATGAAACATTTTCCCAAATATGAACATAATGAACAATTTTCCATTATCATTTCAGCAATAGAAATTAAAAGGCCAAATAAAAAAAATCCCATCTCCTTGTAAATTAAATAGTAAAAATGTTAAAGTCCAATATTCTTTTCTTTATACATGTATGTGTAGTGGTTCAGTTCAACTCCACAGATTTCATTCAAAAGTCAGAGCAAACCTGGGGTTTTTGTCTGACATTTTAAGACCTAAAAATTACATCATCCACTCAAATGAAAGTGACTCTTTAAACAGTTCCAAAGTTGAATAAATCCACTGCTATGCAAGTCTCTTGTATATCAAGAGATGTAGTAGTACAGATGATTCTTGCATTACTACACCCTGGTAAACACATCATAAGTTGACAATATCCATAAGTTGAAAATGCGTTTAATACACTTAACCTGCCAAACAGGACAGCTTAGCACCATGGTACCCTGTACAATGTCAGTTGTTTCCCCTGGTGATCTCATGGGTGGCTGGGAGTACAGCTCCCAACCTCACAAGAGGATGGCATATGGCATGTCAGCAGCCCAGCAAAAGGCCAAAACTGAAATGTGATTTCTCCTGTTCACATACCACTCCTGCACTATCATAAACCCGGAGAATTGTTAAGCTGGGGACACTCTGTGTACAATACTTCCTGCCCCCAATAATATGTTGAAAACACCAATAATTCCTACATAGCCAGTACATTGGTGGGTTGGATAAAATTGAAATTCTGTCACTAAGGAAAATGGGAAAGCAGATATTATGGGTGAGGTGCAGTCTCTGTTTTAGAGCCTCTCTATATACATACATATTCAGTAGGAGAAAAGAAAAAGAGATCTAAACTCCAAGGTATTTTCCCGCCTGGCAAAAAAATTAACACAGTTTTTGTACCAGTGGTTTAAATAAATATAGAACCATGAGGTCATTGCTGATGAGTTAATTATCACAAGTTCTGTGAGAGAATTGAATTACCAATGACAAATACAGCCTATAAATCTGTGCTCCAATGCAGTTTCCTGACACACATGTTTTATAAATCTTACAATCATACTTTGCAGTTAGTTAAAAGTTGTATTTTAAAGGAAATAGCAGCATTGTAGCTAATAGTCGAACATGAAAGGAGTTTCTATGTTTCTTGCTGAAAGATCTAGGAATTCAAATCCATGAAGATAATCTGGAGAATCCATAGAGATTAAATCTCAACTGGGCTCTTCCTGGGCAATTCTCTAACAGATTTGTAGTCACAGCTGGAGAACACTGCAAACCTGATTTTATTCCACTTCAAATTTTTATCGGCTATGATAGCATACATTTTCATTTCAACCAGGAAGGATTTAAAGTTCCTTGAAATGTCTGATTTTAATTTTCATGAGAGATCAGCTCTGTTGACATCTGTCCTTCCACATACCTTGAGAAAGCCTTTAAACCTTAAGCTCTTCCCCTGGCCACATCCAAAATTGAACCTCTAGAGGACTAAGGAGAAACCACGACCTGGGCCACATGCCCCAAGCCAGGCTTGCTTTTCCTCCACATTTAAGCCCCCATAGCTTGGATAGTCTTCACTACCTTAATGTACACATAGACGGTTCCCTCCCACTGTCTACTTGGTTGCTCCAGTAGGACCTGACCTTGCCATTTCCCCAGTCAAGGCTAAAAAACAGAATAAACTGTAAAAAGCTAACAAAATTCTTCTCGATAAGATGAGAGTGAGTAGACTGTAGCACAGAATCTGATGCTACCCACTAAAATTCATTACTAATCATCCAAAACCCCAAATCCTCTCACAATTGGCCTCTGTCAGTATATATCCTGACCTTTGTGGTTCATTGCTATAATTGAGGAAAAATTGGGGAAAGGGGGCTAAAACTTTCCTGACTCTATCTAGAACTTCGTAGCCCTAAATTCCAGGAGCTATACTTGCCATCATGGTCTAGAAGGGTTCTGGCCCTGACCCCAAGAAGAAATCTCCATCATTTCCCCTATTCTTTTGTTTAAAGTTACCATCTTACTTCTCCACCACCAGCCCCAGACTTCTCCTTCTACAAATGTCACAGCTATGCATTATTAAAAAAACAAACAAACGACAACCACTAAAAAGAACCCACGCTAGGAAAAGCTCATCAAACCATCTCCCTTTGCAATATATTCCCAAATAATGGTCTGTCTTCTTGGACCCATCAAACACCAAATGGAATGCTAATTTTCCTGCCTCTACTGTGAGATCGTATCATTATTGGGCAGCATAGAACAAAAAACGGAGAGACTCCTTCTGACCAAATAATTCCAACAATTAAAGATATTTTCATAACCCCCCCTCCTTTTAGAATACTGGTATTGCCTGAAGGTGTATTCATATTTTGAAACCTAAGCCCTAATGTGATAGTATTTGGAGGAGGTGCCACTAGGAAGTGATTAGGTAATGAAGACGAAGCCCTCATGAATGAGGTCATTGCTCTTACAAAGAGGCTCCAGGGTACTTGCTCTTCCTTTCCATGTGGGAGGATTCTGCAGTCTGACATCTGGAATATTTATTTCCCTCATCACAATGCACCATGATCTTGGATTACTCAGTCTTCAGAACTATAAGAGGTAAAGTTTTTTGTTTATAAACTCCCCAGTTTACGGTGTTTTTGTTATAGAAGCCATAATAATCTATGGCATATATTTACCACAACTATACTCCTACATTTCTTTGCTTTATTACTTAATGCTATGCCTATCTCTCCCACTGGACTCTACCCTGAAAACAGTAAGAGTCTCTGCTTTGCTCACTATTAAATTATCAGGACTTAGTAATTGCTTCACATATACTACGTATTTCAGAATTATTTGCTGCAAGGATAAGCAAGTAACATTTTAGTGACAACTGAACCTGGGTCAGCAAGACTCCTTACTCATTATTATAAATAGGTGAGGTACATTGAGTCTAAAAAGTAACTTACACAAATTTATATGAATTTTCAAGTAGAGAACACTGTTGATTGTCCAATACTAATTGTCCAAAACTAATTGGACAATGAAAAAAATCCCTGAAGGAAATGCAAGATTTGGGCTTTTTGCTACTCTTATAGCATTCCTTAATATAAGACAAGGGCACAATTTATAAATATCTTGATTAACGATTCTCCTAGAAGTCAAGACACTGTGATTCATACATTCAAATACTTTATGATCTAACTCAATCCAAGCCAAAAACAGGCAAATAAAACCCAACAAAATCCAACATATATAGAAGAGATCTAAAAGACATAGTAATCTATTCCATATAAAATTCAACAGGAACAGGATTCCAAGATTATATTCTGTGACATGGCAATGGAATATCCGTAATACAAGAAATGACAG
>RJWT010048045.1:0-11218 GCA_004365215.1 Cuniculus paca | reverse complement strand
GCACAGATGGCCAGGTATTGGAGAACAGGCAACTCTGAGAAGTGCTTTGTACACCATTTATTTCCCATGCTACAGTAGCAGAAAGCACTCCACTCCAAAGGTGTGGCAAAAATCAAAGACATTTTAGGAGCCAGGTCCAACCTGCCCACTGAGCAGGTAGCAAAAGCTGGAGATCTGGCCCTGAGGCTCTGTCACCCCCTGAACGCATGGCTCTCTTGCCCCTGAAGTCTCAAAATGAGTGAGACAGAGGTTAAGCAATGTGTCTGAGGCTGGCTGTGCACAGCTTCTGGGGCCTTAACACTTCTGACCACTGGGCACTGTCCGCCGCCCTGCGCCTGGGTCACCTCTGCCCCCGTTAGCTGTGACCTTGTCCAGTGATGCCTCTGTGCACTCCAGTGACATCTCAGGCTTGTCCCTTGAGCTCTCACTACATTGTGTTATAATTTTACCTTCTGTGTTTGTTTCTTTTACACCAGGAATTGAACTCACGACCTCATACTTGCCAGGCAGGCCCTGTGCCGCTGAGCTACATCCCCAGCCCCTTCTGCTTTTTAAACAGTGTGAAATGCTCGGTACATAAAGTTACAAAGAAAAACACAATGAAGCCCTCTGTCCATCACTAAGTATTACAATAAGTGCGGTTTAAGCTCCTGGGCACTCGTTGTGGCTGCATGCCCCCACCTCTCACCAAAGTGAGAATACTCTTCCTCCAGCTTGATTTTGCACTGTTACCCACACTGCTTAGGGTAATTACATCTTTCTTTGTCTATCCCCGCGGCTGTTATGGACTGAATAATTGTTCCCCCCACTACCAAACAAAAAAAATCACATCCTGAAGCCTTAAGCCCCCAGCATGGCTTACAGACAAGGTGCCTAAGGAAGTAACTAAGGTTACATGAAGCCAGGTCCTTCCCAGACATGGTGGTACATTTCTAGAATCCCAGCTACACTGGAGGCTGAGTCAGGAAGATTGCAAGTCTCAAAATAAAAAAAAGTTTTTTAAAGAAGGGCTGGGGATATAGCTCTGTGTGAAAACCCTGGGTTTAACCCCCCCAGTACCAAAAGAAGACGGGGAGCAGGGTGCTTGGGAGGTACTCAGCAGTAGAGCACTTGCCTAGCATGTCCGAGGTCCTGGGTTCTACCCCAGTACCTCCAAAAGCAACAGCATGGTATGGATTTCACTGGATTCATGTTCTCCTGAGAAGAGACCACAGAGAGAACTTTCTTCCTTTCTCTCCGCTACCACTCACCAAGGAAAGCCATGTGAGGACACAGAGAGACAACAGTCACCTGCAGGCCAGCATGAAAGCCCTCCCCAGACAGCGACACAGCCAGGCCTTGATCTGGCACTTGCAGGCCCCTGACCTGGGAGGACACAAGTTCCGCCTGCAGGATTTGATCCCCGCAGCCTGCATAGACTGATGTCCCCCTCAGGGCTCCGTGTCACTGGGGCAAGGCCAGGGACCACATGTGTTTATCTTCACACCCATGGAGTCCAGCACCACGCCTGGTACCTAAGTGTCCACCAGACACCTGTGGACAGAACGAAGGCATGAGGTTACCGCAGAAGTGAACTGGGCACTGTGGAGGGCGTTCCCTACCAGCAGGGAGCGTCCAGTACAGGTCTCAGTCATCAAACGCCCCCTAAGCCCCTGCTCATGAGGTCCTCGGGGTTGGGACAGCCTGTGCTCCCAAAGAGTGGCCAGTCCTGAGAGACCACGGGTCCAGAGAGGCCTCAGATGTGAGCAGCACGGGCCCTCCGGCTCCTTGGGGACAGGAGTTTTGCACAGGTGCGGCGGGACATCTGCCGCGCTCTGGTGTGAGAATGGGAATGTGGAGGGCTCTCCCACACTTCCAAATGAGCCCCAAGCTTGGGTGAGGAGAGCTGCCTTCGAGTCTCCTGCAGGGCACGCGACGCCTGCTTCTCTCAGGTGGGAGGAGCAAAACTTTCTAGGTACAGCAGCCCGTGGAATGGAAGCAAAACATTGCACTATACTGGATCACATAAAAGAATCTGTTTGGTTTCGCTTTTGGAGAATGGCTGACTGAATCCAGGGCCTTGAACATGGCAGGCGTGTGCATAGCCATCGAGCTACCTGAGTCCTATTTTTTTTTTTAATTTGAGACAGGGTCTCTAAATTGCCCAGGTTGGCCTTGAACTTGGTGATCTTCCTGCTTCAGCCTCCTGAGTAGCTGGGATTACTGGCATGCACCACCATGCCTAATAAGAACCTGATTCTAAAGCCAGCATTTCTCCAGGCAATGCAAAGACTGTCCAGTCAATCTTGTCTCAAGAAGCGTGAAGTATAGTCTAGAATAGAAAATAGTCACTCTGTCATTGCTGTATACACCAATTTTGGCCCCTGAGGGGCTGTGTGAGTTCTGGGGAGAGAGGTCAGCGCCGTAGCGCAGGCCTGGGCCTCTCCCAGAGAGCAGGTTCGTGGTAATTGACACAGCCAACCTCACGCACAGCGCGCAAGCTCTCAATCAGTGCTGAGAAATACTCGGGAATTCCCAAGGCCTTGCTCAGAGCCCAGCTAAGAAACTGAAACTGAAGTTTCCGAGCCTGGTGCACGATGCCCACACAATGAGAGCTAGAGGAGGCAGGAAGGACCCGGGAGGTCCCAGGTCTGGCTTGGGCCTCGTACCCTGGCACTGGGGTGCAGCTGCACAAACCTCTCACTCCTGGGCTGTTCGTGGGCTCCCCTGCTGATGCCAGGGGACCAGGAAGGTTTTCCTGAGAGAGCAGCCTGAAGTGCATGTGGTCCATCCCTTTGCTTTCCTGAAGGCCAGGACCAAAGCACGGGGCATTCCTTGCCGTGGTCACCTACACGTTAGAAAGGGGGATGAGGAGCTGGAATACGGGTCTTGTGGATTTCAGCTTATTTTTTCTTAGAAGCACTTGGAAGAAGCTTCTGGAATTGTTCCAAGCGGTGGCCCTGACCTTTCTCACCAATATCCTCGCCAGTGGCTAAGCTCTTAGCATCCCTTCCACCTAGCTAAAGAGACCGCCGACGTACGTGGAACACGCGGGCTCCCCGTGCCAGCGGTGAGAGCCACCGAAACTGCCAGACTGAGTGGAAAGTTTGGTGAGGGATTCTGAGGTCTCCCTCTGGGGAACTGAGACCAGTAGAGAATGGCTAAGCAACAGCAGAGTACCAGGAAAAGAGACCGGGCTCCAGAGTCTCGGGGAGTCCACAGCCGGGTGCCCCGCCTGAATGCTCTGCATGAGTTTAGGGAAGAGAAAAGCCTCTGCCTGCTTGTCTGCCTCCTTTCTGGCCCTGTACCATCTTGTATCTCTTTCCTCTGTTAGCTTCCTGTCGTGTTTGCCCTTGGTCATCACTGCAGATGACAGTGGTGTCATCTGACCTTAACTCCTAGAACTCAAACTCCTTGGGAACAGGAATCACCTTGCCTCAGTTAGGGCCCACACAAACCAGAGCCAGTCTGTATATCCTAAACACAGAAGGAATTTAATAGAAGGGACACTGAGAGCAGCGATTTTAAAAAAAACAATCTGAGGCCAAGCAAATGATGGCAAGGCTGTCAAAAGTGAAGGACAGTGGGAAGTGGCCACCATCCTTACAGCTGGAGGGATACAGGGAGAGGTGATGCTACCACAGCCCCAGCACTGGGGCAGGAGCTGGGGTCATGATGGGGAAGTGTCCTGTAGCTATCTGGGCACTGCAGAGGAGGGCTGGCTGCTGGACCCAAGATGTGTGCCCACTGTGGGAACAGATGCCACAAAGAAACATGGAACAGAGCTGGCATAGCTATCCTGATAAACAACCTAGACTGTTAAGCAAAAATCACTTATGGAGACAAAGAAGGACCTTGTATAAAGATAAGAGGGTCAATCCAGCAGGAAGACATAAGACATAACAACCACAAACATGTATGCACCTGGAGTGCACACAGGAAGAACTAAAGGGAGAAACACAGGTCAACAATAATTGTCAAAGACCTCAATGCCTGACCTCTGAGAGCAGACACAAGTACTAAGCAGTAGATCAACAAGGAAACAGAAGATTTTAACAGTGCTATGAACCAACTAGACCTAGCAGATATCTATAGAACACTCCCCTCACAACACAGAATATATATATTCTTTCCAGATGCCCAGAGGATAGTCTCCAGAATAGGCCATGTTTTAAGACAGAACAAATCTCAATAAATCTGAAAGAATGAAGATCAAAATATATTCTCTGATCACAAGCAGTCACGGAGGAAATTTTAAGGAATTTGCAAACACATGGAGATTAAATAGCACACTACTAAATAATTAATGGATCAAAAGAGAACTCAGAGGTGAAATTACAAAAGACATTGAGATGACCGAAAATACAAATACAACATACCAGTACTTACAGGATGCAGTTAGGACAGTGCTTATAGAGAAATTACCAGAAATAAATACCTGCATTTGTAAAAAGAAACATATCAAATAGAGAACTGAATCTTTCATTTTAAGAAAAAAGTGAACCAAACCCAAATTGAACAGAAAGAAGAAAATAATAAAGACTAAATGAAAATTTTTAAAAATATAGAATTTCAAACTGGAGAAAATTAAGAAAACCAAAAGTAATACTTCAGTAAGTTTAATAAAATTCACATTTAACCAGTTTAGCCTTGCTACCAAAACCACACAAAGATATTACAAGAAAAATAAAAATAAAAAAGATCAATAATCCCTATAAATATATATACATAATTTATCAACAAAATGTTAACAACCAAATTCAGAAACATTTTAAAATATTGTATACTACAACCATGCAGTTTATCCCAGGAATTTAAGGCTGATTCAAGATATAAATGTACAATTCATGTAATACAACATCGTTAATATAATAAAAGTTGAAAAATTGTCTCACTCTGGCATGGTGGCATAAGGCTGTAATCCCAGTACTTGGGAGGCTGAGGCAGGAGGACTGCCATGAGTTTAAGGTCAGCCTGGCCTACATAGTAAGTTTGAGCCCAGCCTAAGCTACACAGCGAGACTTGGTCTCAAAAACAGATAGAGAGAGAGAGAAAGAAAAAAAAGGAAAAAAGAAAGGAAAGAAAGAAAGAAAGAAAGAAAGAAAGAAAGAAAGACAGCATGACCATTTGACCAAATCCAACAACATAAGAATAAAAGCAAACATGAAAATGACCACCTATGATAAATTTGCACCTAACAACATACTTCAGGATAAAAGACTGACTGTTTTTATCCTAACATAGGAATAATACCAGTGCCTCTTGCCACTGCTAGGCAACATTGTATTGCATGTTCTAGCTAGGGCAATTAGGCAAGAAAAAGAAACAAAAGATATCCAACTTGGTTTTTTTAAGACTTCACAGGAATTATCCCTTTTTTTCTTTTTTTCTTCTTTTGGTACCAGGGATCAAACTCACAACCTTGCACTTGTCAAGCAGGTGCTTATGCCACTGAGCTAAATTCCTGGCCTCAAGATCTCCAACTTGGAAAGGAAGAAGTAAACTATCTCTATTCACAAATGGAATGATGTTACATTCAGAAAACTCTAAAAATGCTCTCTCTCTCTCTCTTTCACACACACACACACACACACACACACACACACGCTGTTAGAACCAATAAATGAGTTCACCAAGGTTGCAAGTTACAAGATAAATGTACAAATATCAGTCACATTTCTATACACTAGGAATCAACAACCTGGAAACTGAATGAAGGTGGACCCCTTCCTCACACCTTATATAAAATAGCTCAAGATGGATCAAAACTAAATGTAAGGGCTAAAACTATACAATTATAAGAAGAAAATATAAGAATAAATCTGTGTGAACTTGAATTAGACAACACGTTCTTAGATGTCATACCAAAAGCCTAGATGACAAAAGAAAAGTAAATAAATCAGACCTCAAATTTTTTTTTTATTTTAAAGAGAGTAACACCAAACAAAATAAAACAGAAAAAGCCAGTCAAAACAAAACAGTGAAAGTGATACAGGACTTCAAAACAGGATAAGAGGAAATCAACCATGGCTACCGTAATGCCTCGTTATCTTCAAAATTGTGGCCCATACCATCAGATGTAATAAAATCAAACAAAACAGAACAGTATAATACCAATCAAAACAAAACATTAAATAAAACAAAACAATCAAACAGAGCAAAACAAAACAGTGAAAACAATATTGGATTTCAAAAACAAGACAGAAGAAAATCCCCTATAGATGCTATATTACCTATTGTTATCCTCTAAGTAGATGCTCAGACTCCCAGCTTTAGGCCTGCAAAGTCAATCAAACTATACAAGCATTGTTTTTGTATCTTAGTTGCTATCAACTCAGTCTGTGTTCCTATGAAGCACTTGGTTACTGGGGTGGGGGGCTGCTTGCCTCTTCTGGTCTCCCAGGAAGACAACAGGAAGGGCACTTCCTGTTTCTCCTCCTGGCCCACAGTTACCCGTGGCTCATGGGAAGGACATTTCCTGTTTCTCCTGTGGGCCAATTACCACTGAAGACCTCAAATTTTAAAACATTGTCCTTCATTAGGACACAAACAAGAAACTAAAGAGAATGAGAGAAACTATTTCTAAATATACATCTGATATGATCTTATATAAATATACAACTTATATTCATATAACAATACATAGAGAATTCTTGCAACTTAACAAATTACCCAGTTTTTAAATAGGCAAAGAATTCAAGTAGATATTTTTCCAAAGAAAGTATATCGTCAAGAAGGACATGAAAAGATGCCCAGTATCAGTAATCATTTAGAAAATGTATATAAAAACCACAATGAGATAACACTTCAACCCCCTACAATGGATAGAATCAAAGGATTGTTATCCAGTACCAAGTTTTGTTGAGTATATGGAACATGGTTGATGGAAATATAAAATGGTGCAATCACTCTGGAAAATATCTTAGGAGTTCCTCAAAATGCTAAGCATATGGCAGGGCGTGGTGGCCCACACCTGTAAACCCAGCCCTCTGGAGGCTGAGGCAGAAGGATCACTGTGAGTTTGAGGCCAGCCTGGATGATATATTGAGACCCTGTCTCAGAAAACGAAAACAAAAACAAAAACAAAATGTTAAGTTTACAATGACCATATGACCCACAAATTCCACTCCTGGGCATATACCTAAGAGAAATAAAAGCACATGTCCACACAAAAACTTACACACAAACATAGTATCATTCATAACAGCTAAAAAACAGAAACAAGGCAAACATCCAACTGATAAGGAACAAGAGGCCGTACACACACACAGTGGAATAGGGTTCAACCATTCAAAGAATGAAAATCTGACCCCTCCTACGCAGCGTGCGAATCTTGAAAACACACTCATTAAAACAAACAGACACAAAGGCCGAATGCGGTCTGCTTCTATTTATAAGAAATCTCCAGGCTAGGCAAATCTGTAGAAACAGAAAGCAGATCTGTGGTTACAAGGGCTGTGGGCAGCCAAAGGAATGGGGGGGCCCTCGTTCACGCTCAGGGAATTGTTGGGCAGGGGTGAAGTAAAATGTCCTAAAATCACTGGTGGTAGCAGGGGTGGGGCCGGGGGAGATACAATTCCACGAACAAATAAACATGCTGAATTCCACACTTTAAAAGGGTGCCTCAGCAGCATGTGAATTACAGCTCACAAAGCTGCCCTTTAAAAAAAACAAAAATAAAAAATGAATTTTAAAATTTTGTTTTAGTTTCTTTGTTTTTCTTTCTGTTTCCTTTTCTTCTTGAAATTAAATGGATTTGGGGGGAAGAAAACAACAACAATACGACAACAAGAAAGAAAGACAGACAGACAGAAAAAGAAAGAAGAGGAAAAAAAAAAAGACCCATGCACAAACCTCCCTTCCTTTTCACCTTCCTTTGTTGATCCAACCCTTGCACCAGCCACATCTACCCAGAAGCTGGAGGGAAAGGACTTTGGGAAATGTGCTTTTTGGTGACGCTGAGCAGGACAAGGCTATAACCAGGGCTCACACTTGTAGGTTTCCATGACAACTATTTTTAATCTACACTTGACTTTCTCAGTCCAGAAAGTGCAGTCCTGTCCCATCCCCCCCACCCCGCCCCGCTCCAGTACCAACCCCCACCAGAGGAGCAGGCAGAACTACTCCCGCTACGCTACCGAGCAAAGCTAGAAACTTAGAGATAGTGGGACACGGTGGCACACACCTATCACCCCAGCACTCTGCCAGGCTGAGGCAGGAGGATGGCCCCAAGTCATCCTGAACGCCATAGCAAGACCCCATCTCCAAAAGACAAAAGTCACCAATAGCCCCACCAAGGAAAGGTCGCCGTGGGAAACCAGTTTGGACATCACATCCATCCGTGGACAGGGCCACTGTGTCCCGCCCCCGACTCCAGACTCTTCAACTTTCACTTTGTGGTTGTACCATAGACACCATGTGGGTGGGACCCCGGCGGGGAACCTCTCCTGGGTGACAGGTGGCCTTTGTCGGTGGTTGGCCATCTGGTCTTTGGTGGCTGCTGGGACAGTGGCTACCAGTGGAGCTGACAGTAAAACTCAAAAGGATTTCACCCAAAACACAGGGAAAGACGGGACACAGGTGTCTGACCGTCCCTCACGTAGGCCCTGGGGGTTTTCGAATGTAAATGACCGAGTGATTCAAGATCCTATGACCAGCCTCACCCTGTCACTTTCTCATACCCCCAGGTCCCCGCGAGGAAGGCGGAGGCTGAGGCGGGGGCTGGGGCTGGGCGGAGCGGGGGTGGGAGGGGCTGGCGAGGGTGGCTCCCAGCACATCTTAAAAGGGGCTCCGTGCCACTTCCTCCCCAGACAGGGGAGCTGGGACGCGGGCACAGTCTTCCTGTGTGGTGACAGCCGTCAACGGTGTCATGGACCCGGGTGAGTGAGCGCCTCCTCGAGAAGGAGCAGCACTGAGGTTAGGGACGCGAGGCCAAGCCTGGGCAAAAGGTGGCCGCTTCCAAGACCACCTTGTCATCCAGGGAGGGACGGTCATCGGTGCCTGGGTGTGGGGGACAAGCGGGGGCCACGCTGGGTGTCCCGGAGGAACCGTTCTCAGCTTGGGGTGATGGGTGAGGCCCCCAGGGCTCCGGGCACCGAGAGCAGGGGAAAGGAATGACTCCATGAGGAGGGGACAGCGGGAGCGGCCCCCGCCACGGCATAGGTGCCAGCCACCTCGCCCTCTCCCCCACCACCACGGCACCTGCTCTGAGTCACCCCTTCAAGTTCTGGGCCAGCCGGGCGGGCCCTGGGGTAGAGACACCAAGCCAGGCTACGGAGGCTTTGGGGGTCCCCCTGGGGTGGGTGGGGGGTGTTGGCAAAGCGGGTCCTCCAGGTACCCACGCCGCCAATCTCGGCTGCCAATCTCGGCTGCAGACCTGACCCAGTCAGCCCGAGGCCGGGTTCCTAGAGGGCTCAGCCAGCACGGCCTCAAAGCCACAAGAGGGCGGCTTTAAAAAGTGAAGTTTCCCGCGCTGTCCCAAACCCGCCTCCCACACCGCAGCCTCAGCTCTGCCCTCCCCGCCCCGGGCCCTGCGTGTGGACGGCGGGCTCCCCAGGCTCCGAGGGCGACCCCTGGAAGGCGGCGTCTCCCCTCCTGTCCGGACCCTCCCCCGCCTTGGGGCGGGAGCGGGAAGTGGAGTGAACGAATGAATGGATGGACAGATGGAGTCAGTCTTAGGTTTTGAAATCTCTTCCAGGTGGGCGTGGTGGTGCACACCTGTGATTCCAGCGCACTGAGAGGGGGAGGCAGGAGAGCCCCAAGTTCAAGCCCAACCTGGGCCATTCACCAGGACCCTTTCTTAAAATATAGAATAAAATAAGGGCTGGGGATGTAGCTCAGTGCCGAGTTCCTGGGTTCAATCCCCAAGACCACCCCCTCAAAATCTCTTTCAATCTCTCCCAGCCAAGCTGCTTCATAAAGTCACCCCCAGTCACCCACCTCAGGGACCACAAGCCAGGGCACCCATACTACCCACGGAGACCTGCCTGCTCCAGCCTCCCTCTGCCTACATGGCTTAGCTCGGTAGGAAGCTGCCGTTGGTTTTGACTCCACCTAGTGTCCCCCAGGACTGAGTCTGGGGGTGCCAGAGGCAGACAGAGAGATGGAGTGCCATCTGGCCTAGAGGAAGGGGTGCTCTTGCCGCCTGATCTCACGAGAGCCCTACTGGTTGAACCCCCTGAATCACTTTTGCTCAAAACGGCCGCAGGGCCGTTGGGAGGACGGGTGGACCGCGAAGGCTCCCTTTTCCGCCCACCCGGCAGCGGGGAGCGTGAGGCGGGTGAGGAGGCAGTTTCTATTACACAAAGTGAGAGCTCGGCCCAGGCTGGGCCGCTTCTTTTCCCAGTTTGAATGAGCAGCCCAAGGTGCCCCAGACCTCAGAAGTCTCAAAAGCAGACAGAGCACAGATGAGCGCGTGAGAGAGCGGCACCCAGAAGGCCGGCCAGAAACGTGGGGGCGCAGGGTGGCCAAGGGGGCGCTGCGGCTGCAGCCGAAGGTCACCATGGACGCGGGCTTCCCTTCACTGCCGCGTGCTTTCCTCTGGCCCTTCTGTCACCGACTGGGGAATTCAGAGACTGACGAGCCCAGTGAGGGGAGAGACAGGAGCGCCAGGGAGCTGCTGGGACAGAGTGAGACCTGACGTCAGTGAGCACACTAGCCGGGCCAGAAGAGAAAGGGAACACAGATGGGGGCGCATTTCGATTGGGCTGTAAAGGGTATACAGTGGCTGGGACCCATCACTAGCTGCTGTGTGACCCCCAGCAAGTGGCGTCACCTCTCTGGGCCACTGTGGTCTGGAACATGGCATGAGAATGGCATGGTATCATCTCATGAGATGTCCGGAACCAGACATGCTTGAAGAATTGGGGACCCAAGCACAGGAGGATAGGATTTCCCGAGTTGGGGGGCGGGTGTCGAAGCCCAGTTCCACTTCTAGCCACTGGGTGATCCTGGGAGAGTTACTAACTTCGCTGGGACTTAGTTTCCCCACTGGCAGCAGGGGGTGATGGTAGTGCTGCCTCTGTGAGAAGGAAATGACTGGATTAAGTACTACCCCCTAGCGACTTCAGGGTGATACCAGCTCTCTCCCATCCCAGCCATCAAAAGAACAAGGTTACTTCAGCAAAAAAACCAGGCAGAAAGTCGGCCAGGGTGAGATGCATCCGTGATCCCAACATTCTGGGAGGCTGAGACAGGAAGATTGAAAGTTCAAGCCCAACCTGGGCAACTCAGTGACTTA
>RJWT010048044.1:0-11206 GCA_004365215.1 Cuniculus paca | reverse complement strand
GATGTGTGAGTAGAAGGCAAATGGTCACCAACAGGAAGTGGGTCAGACAGGGCCAGCCTCTGATCCTGCAGTGACCAAAGCTGCTCATTGTGACTACGGAGTACAGCTCCAGGCTGCTCGGCACTGCCTCTTACCAGTCTGCTGGTGTGCCCATAGGCTGTGTCACAAGTTCTGGGAGGACGGGAGGCCAGGACTCCTGGGCCCACTGACTCTAGTAACTGAGGTCCTTTATGCCTCAGACTCCTGCAGGCCTGCCTCCACTACCACATGGGGGAGATGAAGGCCTGGAGCTCACATCAAGATTCTGCTGTGTGCTGCAATCTCAGACCACCACCATCAACCTCTTTTAGGCTCATCTGTTCTTAATTATATCTCAGAATTTCAAGGCATTACAGCTCTGAGAATTTGGGGAATTTAGCTACTTAGGGGACTCATAATAATCACAGTAATCCTTGGTATTTATCAGGCTTCTTTTCTGCAGGCTGCAAAAACCAGTTAGACAACACTGTAGTTGTGAGGACAATCTGGAGTTGCTCTCAAGTTCTCTTCACAAGTCCTTGGCCCTCTGTCTGCATTATTTGGTTAGGATTAAGGAGCTGGGTGAAAAGAGTAGTTTTCTCCATTACTTTTCAAGGGGAACCAAAGATAGGAAAAAGAGGTTACACCAGTGTAGAAGAGCCACTCGGGCTGCTCGCCCAGTTGGAGCCCTCCTCTGGGGGTTGCGCTGCTCCCCCCACCTCTTTGCTGAAGGGGTGCTTATGGGTGCTGAACTTGCTCCTTCATAGCATCAGGTGTTTGGACAAGAAATAGACACGTGAGTAATGAGCAAAGCCAAGCAGATTTTCTCTGTTGACAATTTGATAAGAGCTATAGAAATGGAATCAGCTAGTTGAGTCCCTAGAGCTAGGAGTGGCCATTTGGGACTATGTATACTAACGAGCTGGGAGAAGGGAGTCAGCCCGTGTAACCTGAGCTTTACTTCCCAGCACTTTTTGCTCCACACATTTGTTCAATAAACACCCTGCTTCTGAAGCCAGTGCCATCACATGAGGCTACTGCTGCAGGAAGGCAAAGCACTGCAGATAACCTGAAACTCATAAAAATGTTGCTTTCTCAGACACACCATGCCTTCCTTTCAGCTGCAGCAGAAGCTGAAGCCGGGAGCCATGCACAAGACATGGCAACAATCCTACTTTCCATGCATTGGGGACAGACAGTACCACAGAGAGCTGCATGTGGGCCATTCCAGAGACACCTGCTGAATTATCAGAAGGCAACGCGGGCCTCCCCAGAGCCTCCAGGGTGTTGAGCATGGCTGCCCCTGACCTTCCCAGCTTGAAAAGGGACTGAGCGAAGTCCCTGCAAAGGAGCCATTGTTATAACACAGCACAGCTATCTGCTCCCCATTGATCTGACAGTGGCAGCAAGGACTGAAAGCAGCAGACAGAGGCCCAGGGAGCACGACTGGATGAACAGCCCTCATTGATCTATTTACCTGCTTGATGGCTGGCAAACTCTGTGATTGAAAGGCATCCATGATAGGTCTGAGCTGGAAGGGCACCTTCGGGAGGCCCCAGGATGGCACAGGATTGTCACAGAAGGGAAAAGTGAGTGCCATGGACCCTACTGAAATGTGATCTTTGCAGTTTCTGTCAAGGGAATCCAAATAACTCCCACTGTTTATGGGACAGCCTTCGGGAGAGAGAAGGGACTGTGCTCTGTAGCCATTTCCCATAGGGAGCACAGCAACGACGATATTTATGTGACTCTGTAGGACTGAATCATAAGCTCTTGGGATAAAAGAAAAAACACAGCCTTACTACCAAGATAACAATGTGTTGTCACTAATTCAGACCCCCCACTGCCCCAACTCTGTGGGACACAGACAAGCACAACTGAAGAGTTGTCCCAGCCAGGGACTCCAAATGCAGCCTGGGGACAGTGTTACGAGGACAGCAGCTTTTGTCCAGCCTGAGTGCATTTTTCAGTCATTCTGCCCCATCCTGGTGCCAGTGAATCTCTGGCAGGCAATTCATAAAAAGCCCCTTCCCCTCTTGTTAAGCAGAGCCTGCACATAGTCTTTTGCCCCTTGCCCCTTATTTAAAGTGGTGTGGGATTTAGTCCCTGAAGCCTCTGCAGGCTTGGTGGCGAATCCCCACAGCTAAGGGGGAGCTGTCTGCCTGCCTGGTCTGCTCCAGTCTCTGATCCCCATTCTCGCTTCCCATGGGATGGAAACCTGGCAGAAGTCTTTCTAGATTGCTGTGGTTTGAGTCTATTCTCTCAAGGGTTGTGTTTGTTCCCTTCATTTCAATTAACCCACAAGTGTCTCTGACCTAAAATTCACAGGAGTACCTGTGTCATGTATCCACCTGGTTCCCTGAAACTTTGCCTTCTCAAAAATGCCAGCCCAGACAAGGATAAAATTTTGCCTTACTTGCTTCCATGGTTGATAAGGACAGTCTGGCTGCAACTCCTGCTTTAACCAGGATCACTGTAATCATGAGTATTAGCTTTTAAGGAAGAAAGAACTGGTTCCGAATGCTGTACATGCTACTGACTAACAGTATGGACTTTGGCAAGTTGCCTAACCCCATTCTTCTGAGCCACATTTTCCTCCCCCTGTAAAGGGGATATTAGAAGTGGATCATGACTGGTATAAAATAAATGAGATAATGAACATAAAGAACTTAGCACAGTGCATCACATCTAAAGCTAATATATAACATTTATCGAGAGCTTATGATACATTAAGTTCTGTGTAAAACATTATCTTATTTAATCTACACAATCACCCTATGAGCTGTTATTATCTCAGATTTTTAAATGAGAAATCTGAGACTTGAAAGGTCAACAGCTGGTCAATGCTTGAGTAAGCACTGGTTATGACCTAGAAACCAAAGATTATGATTTATCTAATTCAGTGTCATAGTACAATATCTATTATCCAGCAGACACTCAAAAGATGTGTGTTGAAGGAAGGCACAGCTCACAAATAAGTGTCCTTTGCATAATTGGGTTGAGAGCTTAACTCTGCCGATTTATTATTTGTTTTTATTTGTAGGGGCACTATGCTGTTGTTTTGTTTCTGTCAGTGTTTGTATTCTTCTCCCTTGTATGGCTATTACTGAGTCTTTTAATACATTGAAACTCTCTATCAGAATGAACACATTTCCATATCACCTACTCTTTAATCAGAGTTTAAGTGATTCTAATTCACAGATTCAGCACTTCGGACAGAACTATGGTGTGTGTGCCTGTATGTGTGTGTGCATGTGTGTGCTAATGTGCAGTCAGTATTGGATTTGCATTTTAAAACTATTTACATTAAATGTGTGACCCACATTTGAGAAAATACTGCATTCCCCACTTCTTGCTCAGTGATTTGGGCTCTCTCCTTCCTCAGAGTCTATGAGATAAGGCAAGATTGCCATAAAGATTTTATGAGTGCAAGAGAAACACTACTCAAGCAGGATTTATTTCAAAAGCATCATTCTGAAACTGTGGGATGTTGTTTAAAGGGGAAGCAAAACTCATTCTGATGGGATACTTATACTCTAGGAAAGACCAAATGTTGCAGAGTAGCCTCATAATGCTTACTAGATTAAAAACTTCTTTAATTTGTTTAAAATCAACAAACCACATACAAAGGATTGTCAGTGTCTCTAGGCCCATACTTGAAGCCAGTGATAAATATGATCCTTTCCCTATTTGCACTAAGACAGGAGAAAGATAATGACTGTATTGGTACTTTTGGACCTTTGCTCACGAGGATAAAAAAAGTATGTATGGTGAGAAGTATGTGCCAGGCACTGTGCTGAATGTTGTAAAGCAAAGAAGGCAAATTTTCTGCACTGGGCAACCTAACTGAGTGCTGGCAGAGAGATAGGCACCCACATATGTCAAGCTAGGCAGTGAGATAAGGGTTGTGAGAGAAATAGGTGCAGGAGTTTGCCAACTGGAAGCACATTCCAGAATTGTGTGGGATGTCTGCTGCCTTTTGTCTAACTGACAAACTCCTATTCATTCTTCAAAAACTTGAACGTGTGAATTCTTTCTTCATTCTCCAAGACAGAGTTAGTCTCTCCCCAACCTCTAGGGTTCTCATGAAATCTTGGAGAAAGGAAAGTAGAGATGACAGGAACTAAGTGATTAATGTACATGTAAAGTGTTATTTAGGAGAAAGGGCAAGAAGCAATTAACAGTGAAAGAAGATGTGGAGATGTTTGAATTGGATTTTGAAAAAGGTGGAGAAGTTCATTCTGGATGGGGAAAACAGGAAGAATGAGGATGTGACAGGATAAATAACGGATGTGTTTACAGAATGGCAAATAGTTTGGGGTGGCAGGACAAGGTACATGCAAATTACAGGGGAGCTGGTGATGATGGGAGAAGTAGCAAAAGATGAAGGTGCAGACTTAGGACAGGGACAGGTTATAAAAATTCCTCTGTAAGTGGTGGGAGCTATCAAACTACATTTTAAGGGACTGGGGCAGTAGCTAAATGGCAGAGTGCTTGCTTAGCATGATAAGGCCCTGGGTTCTGTCCTCAACACCAGAAAAATACGTATAATAAACATTTTATCTTTTACTGATTTTTCTGTACCCAGGAAGTAATATAACCTTGCTATAAAACCTACAGAAACTTGCGAAAGAACATAAACTAAAAGATACATTAATATCCCACTCAGAGCTAACTATGCTAACTTTTTTCTCCACTTTTCCCCTTTTTATAACTATTATATATGTATGTATATAAAAATTTTACTTTATGCTATATATTCAGGTTTGTATCTTGATTTTTTCACTTAATATCGCATCTTAAGCATTTTCCAATTTCTTTGAATATCCTTTGAAACTGTAATTTTAATTGCCACATGTTTTATCAGCCATGTTCGTGGCAGTTGCACAGATACTGTTGCCTTTTCCTTCTATAGTAAATAACACTTCAGTGAACATCTTTGTTTCTATCACTTTACACTAACTTCTTGCTATTTTCTTGATATAAATTCCTAACAGTGGTATGGACATTTTATATTTTAATCATTACACGAAATTGCTTTCCAAAAAGGTCTTGACAGTATATAATCCCACCAATGCTAGCCTGTGGCTCAAAGAGGTTAAATGATTTGCCTAAGATTAAACAGCTTGTGACTGAAGAGCTGGGAGTCAAACGTGGGTGCTGTTTCCACAGGGCGATGTCAGAGCTTCGGTGGGGAGATGGAGTGTGGGGTTGCTAGAGGTAATTGAGCCAGTGGGACTGAAATCAACTCCAGGGTAGATGAGCAGTCTAATGAGACAGCTTCCAGGAACAGGCTGTCAATGAAAAACACCTGTAATTTCATGCTTTCTAAAGCTGCCTATGTGTCATGGCTCTTTCCATGGGAGTGATCAGATTGAAGAGACATAAGATGCATCCGTCTCTGTCTTGACCAGCATTCCTTTGTAGACTCGGGTGTTGGGATGACATTAGTAGGAGGGGCACATGTAAAAACTTGTCCGCTTTTCTGCAAGTTGGTTCAAGGAGGATTCCCCATGAGGGTCCTGGGGCTGGTGATGAGGACATCCTTGGGCATAGTCCTCCATCAGCCATAAAGAGAACCTCAGGGGCCTCCTTCCAGGGCCCAGAACATGCTTTCTCAGTTGTCTCATAACTCAGAAATGATGGGATGAAGGATCAAAGATTCAGCATCCATTGCTCTCTCAACCCTCCTAGCTTGAACTACTAGCTAACTTCATGGCCACAAATGCAATCACATGAGACAAGGGACAGTGTGAGGACCAGACTCAGGGGAGTCACCTTGTCAAAACTCACTCTCACCCCTCGAAGATTTGAGAGTCCCATACTCCAAAAAGTCCCTCAAGGACACCTCTAACTAGTGCTTGTCTAGCTCCTGTGTCACATGTCAATGGTCACCCCAGGGAGTGATTAAACTTCACGTACAAGAATGATCTTTATGCTGAGTCAAGGTTTGACTCCCGCAACTACCTCTTGTTTAGGTGTCTGCCAATTATATAACCCTTTTCCCACAAGATGAACAATTAAAACCTACAGACAGGTACAGTATTCCTCTGTAGATGATGTGTTGGTATAAAAGTGTCAGACTGACCTAGGATTCCAATTCTGAGTCTGCTAGTAACCGGCTGTGTGTGGTTGGGTGAGTTGCTAAATAGTTTTGAGACTCAGATGATTTCCTGGACTGTTAGTGATGGTGGGTTTACCCCACTGGTGGGTAATGAGGATCAAATGAAATGTCAGTAGTATGGTAAATGATAGGTGCTAGTGAGATGTTGGGGCCCCTCATGATTATCTTTCTCTAATCAGAATTTCTCAAAGGTGGTTTCTGATTATTGCATCAAGATGACCTAAAGTGAGTAGTTAAAATGTGGATTCAGTCATAGCTCTACTATACTGAGTTACAGTTTGTGAAAGTGGGGTCAGGAAACTTCTGTTTATTTCTGAGCAGTATCCATGATACAAAGACCTTAGAAGGCCTTAACACTCACCTTATGGACATGCTCCAAAATTTCTCGAGAAGTCCACAATCAAAGATCCATCTGATCCACTGAACTAGGGAACAGGTCCTATTTTCAGGGTATCTCTTTTGCTCAGTCTCAGCAGCCTTCTCTCCTTACAGGTTTTTGAAAGTATGACTGGGAGGGCACTGGGAAAGGCCCATGTAGAGCAAAGCTTGAAGTATTTCTATAATCTTTATTATAGCTACAAGGAGAAGATCAGTCATGGGGAGAAGTGGGGGCAGGGGCAGGGGTCCAAGGACAACACCTGCAGACTGATATTCAGCATCTGCTCCACAGCAGACACATAGTGGATGACAGAAGGCTGGACACCATTCCGGGCATTAACACATCCAACTCCAGACCTGCCTTCCATTGGAGTCAGAGATACCCAGAAAGGCTGAGTGTTGTTCTGTGTCCTCCTGTCCCCTCATCTGCCCTCTGTTTCTGGGCTCAGCTTGCTCCTCACACCCAGTTTTGTGCTCTGAAATCCACCCCCTCCTAGGCTGCACTGATGCTATGTTAATCTGGGCTTCATCTATCTCTCCTTGGCTCCCACAACAATAAGCGGTTCCAGGCGGAATGGTCCTTCAAAAATGCAAACCTGACCATGTCGCTCCCTCACTATAAACTGTTCAGTGCCTCTCTATTGTCCTCAGAATAAAATACTAGTAATTTGACCTCCAGGTGTCTCTCCAGCCTCATCCCCTCTCAACTTCCCACATCTTTCTGTTACTGTCTGAGGCACAGACCTGGAAACTCCCTGTTTCCAGGGCTCTGCTATGGCCAGTTCCCTTGAAGATCATGCTATCCAATTTCAGCCTCTGGCTTTCCTTACTGTTGCTGCTCCCAGTCCACTCCTGTGCAGTTCAGCATGGACAGGAGAGATAGGCAAAAGACACTTATTTTAAGTATTGCCCGAGTCTGTGCACTCTTACCATGCATTGTGCATGGTAAGAATTTCATATTCAATTTCGCATTGTAATTCTGACAGTATTTCCATGAGACAAGAGACAAAGAACAAAAGGCCCAGAGAGGTTAAATAACTTGCCCAATGTCATATGACAGTACAAGTGGTACAGATAATTCTTAAACCCAGATTGTTCAAATTCCAAGATTTATCAGAAAACTGCATCAAAGAAACATGCACGATTCTGATCTCCTTCCAATGGTCTATGCAGAAAAAGCTTCCCAGCCCAAACAGAACCTTAAGATATACTGTCCTCAACAACCTGAGTGCTCAGCCTGGCTTATGGGGGAGGCAGTGTTACTACCACAAGATGATTAGGACAACAGTGAATTTAAATCCCAGCCACTGCTGAAGAATATCTGCTTCTGAATTCAATTTGGTTCAATCCAATTCAATTTAACTCAGTGCAGTTATTGAGTACCCACCATGCACCCTGTAAGGCCAGCTGTGAGAGGGCCAGAGACCAGTGCAGAGGCTCCTCTTAGGAAATCATCACTAATCTAGGCAGTGACTGGGATGTTGGCAACCAGGGTTTACAGCAGGAGTCCTGTGGTCAGTCCTGAATCTCTTACCAGAAGAAAGATCTGCCAGGACTTGTGTTAGCTGTTGGTCAGTTTTGTGTTTAGTGGCTAACTAGAATTGTGAGTTCTGTGGCCGTATTTCTTAAAAGATATGCATATAAAGATACTATGAGTTTAGTCTGACAGATATCTTAAGACATAAAGAAACAAATTGATATGGAGTGGATGAGAGCATAGGCTCTAGTGACAAAGAATCTGGCTCTATACTTCCCAGCTTGAACAGGCTATATTCATTTTCCAAGTCCCAGTTGATTTCCTCATCTGCATAAGAATAATAACTCCTTGATAAGATTATTGAAAGGGTTAAGAAAGATTATGCACATAAAGTGCTTAGCACAGTCCCATGTGCTTAGAAAGAATGCAAGAAATGTTAGCTAATACCATTCTTATTCTGGACTGGCTAGCTTGGAACAATCCATAATAACTCTAATACCTAGCCTGGTCACTCATACTTGCTAAATACCTCTTGAATAAATGAATGCATGGGTAGCATGTACAACTTAGGAGCTGTCACCAGCTGGACGGCACTGGATGCCAAGCTAAAGGTTTAGACTATATCCTACGAGTGGCAAGGGTGACCGAAGGGTTTCCAGCAGGGAAACAGTATGGCCAGGATGGGCATGAGCAGGCTCGCACTGAGCCAAAAGACAAGATGACAGCAGGGAGCCATCCTGGAGGCTAATAGGATGTTATGTCAGTATCGCAGGTGTGAGAGCACCTGAACAAGGTCAGGGGACCTGGTGGCACAAAGAAAGAGAAAAATGGAAAGGTATTGAGGAAGTAGAGGTGGTAGGACTTGGCAATTAAGGGATGGGAGCAGGTGACAACTGACCCGCTCTGTACAATGTTCATACAGAAATTTTTCCACATGACAGGCTGACAGGCCTTGGAGCTCACAGCTCACAGCTGGGTCCAGCAGCCGGGTGCAGGAAGGGGCTTCCCTGTTGGCAGACAGGCCTCTAATAATGGACAGAAGTCATTCTTAATTGCAGCATAGTTTTCTGGGGAAGTCACCAAAGCTGGTTAGAAAATGAAAACCTCTGAAAACAGTCCAAACAAAGATGCAGCGACTCCCCTTTGATTGTAGCTATTTTGTGCCAGACACCATCACCAGGTTGTGCTCATTCAGTCTTCAGTATGACCGTGGAGGGAATTCACCACTCTTTCTACAGATAGGGAAACTGAGGCTGCTGTTTTTTTTTTAACTATGACTGAGTTTTCATTGGAGGAACCAGAATTCAAGCCCACCTCCTTGACTCCAAAATCCATTCTCTTTCCTCTACAACATATTTCATAATCTTTAATTTGAAAAGGTCCATTTCTTCAGACACATACTGATGGTGGCACTGTAAAGTGATCGAATGCTTTTAGGAAAGCAATTTGGCAATAAGAATCAAGAGTCTTAAAAATATTCATTCTGGGAATTGCTCCTAAAGAAATAATCATAAATTCAGAAAAAAAAGCTTTACACACAGAAATGTTCTTTACAGAAATATTTATAACACAAGCAACTAGAGACAGTCTTAATGGTCACAGCAAGAGAAATGGTTAAAAAAATTGTGATATACCCACTTAATGGAATATTTTGAGGCCAGGGGTTTACAATAACAGAGAAAATGTTAATAAGTTCAAAGTAATCAGGATAAAAAATTGCTCACCCCCTCACCCAGCGACGTGACGATGCCATGGGAACAGTTTCCACTCTGGGCACGTCCTTCCTTATCTCATTGCCATCAGCCCCTTTCAGATTGCTCCAGGTTTTAAAAAAATAGCTGTTTAATGTGGAAAATATATGATCTCTCAATTTTATATAAAATAGGAATAAAAATATCTCTAGAAACTTGCTACTTTTATTGATCTGTATTATAGAATTTAATAAAAAACTGTGCTTGTCACTAAGTCCATTTTAGGCAGAAATCCTGGAGCTGCCAAACCTATCACTCCTTTTTCATGCAGCCCTGTAGCTACATCAGCCATAAAGGAAGACAAATCAAAGCAAACGAAGAAAAGAGTACCCGCGTTGGGAAAGAAGAAACAAGATTACATTATTTGCAGCTTATATAAATTGTTTACCTCAAAAAGTTTAGAATAATCAACTTTAAAACTACAAGAGCTAGCAAAAGAGTTCAGTAAGATTGGAGGGTTATGAAAGAAACGTACAAAAAATCAATAGTGTTCTTGTTTATCAGCAATAAACAATTAGAAAATGCAATGGCAAAATGAGCCTATTCATAATAATGAGAAAAACTATAAAAACGCCCAGGAATAAAACTAACAAGAAATTTGCTAGGTCTACATGATGACAACTATAAAAGTTTTATTAAAGACCATTAAAAAAGAAAGGGCTGAAAAACAAGAGGTGTCCCATGGTCCTCCATGGGAAAATTCACTATTGTAACTATGTTGGTTTTAAGTTAATCTAGCAATTCAGTGAAATTCCAACTGAAATCACAACAGAATTTGGGAGGAAATCTGAAAAGCTTACCCTTAAATTCATCTGGAAAAGTGAATCCATAAGAATTTCTCAAGAAATGTTTTTGAAGTAATAATACAGTATTGAGGGAAATCTTTTCCTGCTGGAAAACAAAAACTACTATAAAACTATGGTAAAGTTAAAATAATACGATTATGCCATAGAAATAGAGTAATGGAAAAATTGAACAGAACAGAATGTTCAGACCAACGATGGATAGATATAAACTCAGTGTATAATAAGGGGGCTATTTCAAATCAGAAGGTACAGGTTTGGGGATAATTCAATAGTCATTTGGAAATAACATAAATCTAGACCTATAGTTAGTACCTGGTATAAAATTATAATTCAGATAGATTAAAAGTTAAATGTAAAATATAAAATGAAGCATTCTAGAAGAAACAGAGAATAGTTGCTTAATAATTTCTAACTGGGGAGGTATTTCTAGCTAAAACATATTGCAAGAGTTTTATGTAACAAAATCAGGAAATCAGATGATTTTAGCATATAAATATTTAAAAATTCTGCTGTGAGGGAGAACAAAAAAAGCTATCTGACAATTTACTAATTGACAGATTTTAAACATATATTAATGTTAATATTAAAAATATATAAAGAGCTCCTACAAATTAATAGGAAAGATAGGTACAACTCCATTGGAAAAAAAAAT
>RJWT010048043.1:0-11208 GCA_004365215.1 Cuniculus paca | reverse complement strand
TCTCAAGTTGACACAATGTACAAACCGTAACAAGAACTCTTACTGATTTTACCAGACAATGGTATTAGAAATCAAGTTCTGGGTGCTAGGTGAGGTGACTTTTTAAAACTTTTGGGCAGTCTGCTTTGTAGCACATGCACATCAATGTGTACCAGCATATTATGGATGCTACTCTTATTGGTAATAATTTGAATTGTTCTTGCAGAGTGAATGATATGTATCAAAATTCAGAAGACATTGCTATTCCAGAGTTGTGAATTTCACTTGGGAGAAAGGTGCTCCAGCTTGTGATCAGCTCACATCTTTTGCAGAAATCTAACTCCATTACACCACTCATAAACTGTTGTGCCTGCATAAGCTTTATGTGGCATTTATGAAAGAGAGTCAACCATCTAAACAGATGACATAAAAGAATTTGTCAAGAAACCATACCCTAGAGCTAAAACTGGATTTTGATCCTGCTATTTTACATCTCAGCCTTTGGTAGAAGAAGGAAGTAATGGTGGGTCAGGGCAGGGGCTCTCAGCCAGCTCAGCCTTACTTCAAAGCAGCTTCTCCCCTTGCCGTTCCTTGGGACCCCTCTGTGCTTCCATCTCTTTGTAAAATCAGGACAATAGTAGTATATACTTCATGTGTGTGGTTTTGAGGATTAAATGAGTTAATATATGTAAATAGACCTGAACATTCACTGACAGTAAATGCTCTCTAATAGTTTAATATTAAGATTCCAACATCTACCTCCACGTGTAGCTATAGCTTCATTATTAGTGTAATAATGATCCAGAGTAAGCAGGAAATGTAAGTGACGTTTTGTCTAATGTTTAAAATGGCATGAATATAATAGTATTTCCAGAAAGACTTTCAAGTGAAACATTTCCTTTAAGGACAAACAGAAGCCAATGCTTGTAGAGTTAAATGTAGGTTGTCTGGAAACATATGATTCAGAAGAACTTTTCCTAAGTTTATGGATGGCCTTGTCCTCACTGTGTCCCAGGTTTAGTAGGAAAAGTTGACATATGGGATTGTTGAAATTTACTATGGTTAGTGGTAAATTCTTTGGGTAATGGAGAGAAAGTATAGAAGGCCAGGAGATGTCAATAGTAGTGACTGATTAGGAGTAGAGCAGGGAAAAAGAAACCCAGTATTCTCATCTCAGAAAATAAAATTTTAGATTCTTTGCATTTGAGGTCTCTGTGTGTGTTTGCTTTCTCAGGTTGTCACAACCAAATATCAAACACTAGATGGCTTTAAAAGTAGAAATTTGTTTTCTTAAAGTTCTAGAGTCTGGAAGTCCAAGATCTGTGTGCTGTTCAATTTGATTCTGGTGGGGCATTTCTTGCTGGCTGGTGGACAGCTTCCATCTCTGTGCCTTCTTAGAACTTCTTCTGTGTCTACAAGTGGAGAGTGACTGCTGTCATCTCTTCTCATGTGCATATTAGTCCTATTTAATGAAGGCCTTATCTTTATGACATTTAACCTCAATTGTCTTCTCTCAGGCCAGTTGTTATGATGTTTATTTTCTTAAAAGTCAAATAGATTCTGGACTAGCATTTCCAAATTAGCTCTCCTAACATGGATTATTAAAAGAATAGCATAAGAAGAGAAAAATCCTAGAAGAATAAGCAGAAGAATAATGTCTGAAAGTGAACTCTACAAACCTAAAATTTCATGACATAAGAAGCTGGTGTGCTGATCTCTGGACTGTCAGAAGTTGAACCCTGAGCACTCTTCATGTAATCTCGTTAGAAATATGCTCACATGAAGTTCAATCCAGATGTATTTAAGCGAGAAAGGTACCCTTGCCAATGCTGCCCTTGCTCAGAAATAAAGATTAGGAAACTGGTCCTGAAAGAATTCATTCTACTTTATGTTACTAGTTCATTTTGTTAGGATTAAATGAATATTCCTTTTGGGGATGGTGAATCAAATATGTTTAGAAGATTCTCAGGAAATTTGGGGACCTTTAAAGACTTACATTAGAACTATATACAGGAAATTGTAAACATTTATTAATACTTCAAGGTGATTTTTCATCTCTTTAAGGCTATGCTATAAAAATTTGAGCTTTTAATCAAAGTTTTCTATAAAACCCATCTACCACCAAAGGACAGAGGTCATAGTTACTTAAATTTCATTTGAAGTATTTAGAATTGTTCTTTAACGTACTCATTAAACAAGTAGGTTGATGGAACACCACAAGACATTGTAAAGACAAGGGGTTTTAGAAGACTTATATGTCTGAAGTCTTTTGTGGGTGATTGTATATTATTTTCTTAAAAGTCAAATAGATTCTGGACTAGTGATTGTACCAGGAATCGAACTCAGGACCTTGTGCTTGTCTGCCAGGCAGGCACTGTGCCATTGAGCTATATCTCCAGCCCCTAGAAAAGTTATATTAAAAACAATAAAGAACTAATATTTCTCTCCCGCATCAGGCTATGTGTAAGGACCCCAAAGTCTAGTAAAGTATAAATGACTTGAATTTTAGGGAAGGATATGATCAGGTGACTGAACGGAGAGGCTTTGGGTTGGACATGAAATGGGTGCAGGGACAGCATGTCAAGAATGCACAAAGGCAGGAAATTGCAAAGCAGGTTTAGGAGATGAAATGTTAGTGGATCATTGATTCATACTAATAAGATGGATTAGGGTTAGAGTAGAGGAAATGGCAGAAGCTAAGATAATAAGTTTGAGAACTATCACAGAGGTGTTAACAAATTTATGATTTTGTGTGGGTAAGTATATGAAGATTGAGTCTTTTAGTGAGAACCAGAATCCAATAGGCAAAATGGATTAAAGACAAAGGGGGAATTGAAGGTGAGCTCTGTAGACCACAAGCCCAGCTGCATATTAGAATCTCCTGAGGAGTTTTACAAAATGCCAGTGTCACAGCCCCACCCCAGTTCAATTTAATCAGAGTCTCTGAGGTTGGGACCAGATATAGGATTTATTTTAAGCTCCCCCAGGTGATTCTAATGTGCACCCAGAGTTGAGAATCACTGAGTTAGATTATTGCAGTCATGCAGCATATAATAAGTTTTTGAGCTAAGGTGAGAGCAGGGGAAATGATCAACTAGAGTGGGCATGATGGAGGTAAAAGAAGAAGTAATAGCTGTAATATCTGGTAATAAATTAATACAGGTAGGGAAGAAAGAGGGGAAACAAAGATATTAGATGGGTAGCTCTGATGAAACTATGAAAGGCTGAATTCCGAATAAAGAATTCTGGGTTAGCAAAGCTGTCCATTTTATTTATGTTAAGATTGAAGGAAAATTAGTGAGTGCTGGTGAGTAAGATTTGGAGAATCAGACAGAAAGAGAAAGATTAGGATGCGAAATGTAGGTTGGGAATGAATTATCTGCACATGGAATATGTTTGAAATCACGAGAAGACACAAGATCTCAAAGAGGGACCACACACAATATAAAAAGGAAAGAACCTGATGAGATGCTCAGCAGAGGAAAGAAACTAAAAGAAGCACGATATGCAGAGTCAGAGAGGGCAGGAAAGGAAAGGAAAGCATTAGGAACAGGATGGCCAGCACTGGAAAACCACACAATGGAGATGATACAGCACATGGAGCCCTGTGTCCTCAGTACTCAAGAACAAACACTACTGTAGCTGCATGCAGCTGTTTTCATCTTCCTACCTGGTGCTCTTGAGAGCACATTTTTGCTTGCTGTAAGTGGAATCTGGTCTCTTTGCTTGACAAGAAAAAAAATAGCACTTTAAGTTTGTAACTCCATGGAGGAGCTTATTAAATAAAGCTTTCCAAGATAGGTTGAAAAACTTAATACAAGGTATGATTAAAAATTATAGTGAGTATTTAAAATTAAAAAAAAGTTACAGTAAAAGACACATGGCCATTAATCCCCTTCAAAATACTGCCTTCCCCCAGTTCAAACACAAAGCTCTTGCCTGAGCAGTTCCGGGAGTCTTCTTTTGTGAATGTCTTTGGTTGTTCTGTTTTGGTGGCCTTAATGTGCTGGATTAATTTTTTTTTTTTTACTTTTCAAGGTCATTTTGACTTTGTATAAGAGCCAGAAATTTCACGGTACCAGATCCAATAACTGAGGTGGGTAAGGACACACCATATTTTTACAAGCCTGCCCTTCTGTCTGATAGCACTGGATAGCAGTGTTCACTGTATTTTTGATCACACTTTGTAAAGACACTTATGAATGCAGATTTCCAGAACTGTTTCAGAAAGTGATAAGAATGACTGGATACATGCATTTGAAGCAAGGGGTAGATTAATACCAATGTGTCTTTTACTATAACAAATTTTTAAAATTTAAACATTCACAGTATATTTTGATCATATTTCATACAGAAATGAAGCCAAGAATGAGTCTTCCAAGAGACAGAAGGGAATTAAAATTGGTATCAACAGTTGGCAAATGAAAAAACAGTGCCATAGAGAAGGCACTGAAGGAAAGGAAAGCATTTTTAAAGGTAGAAAATAGACTTGAACTCTGGTTGTTTTAAGCCTCCTGAACAGTTACCTCTTAGCTCCAACAGACAATGATAACGAGGAATCAGTGTGTATCAGGGCTGAGGAATTCTAAAGAGAATAACATCCAAAAGCATAAAGGTGTATTGCAGAATCTACAGGCCAACAGGATGGTTGTTAGGCATTCAAAACATAGACTAACTTTTTAGTTATTTCCATATTCTGAAAAAAAAAAACTAAAACAAGGGAAAAGAAAAAGCAGCTGTCACAAGAGCACAGCATAATTCCCTAAGGGTATGTTGAAAGTTAAATTTTATTTCCTTTTTTGATAAGTTACATGATCTGCAGACCAGAGGAGTGACAGAGAAATGTATATCTGACAGTGTCTTTCCTGATGGTCTTATGACCAATGTGGAAAATTGTTAGATGATAAAACATTAGGTGGATTCACAGCTTGTTATGTACTTACAAAGATCACTGGGAAAAGAATAAAACACCTTGCTTCTGGTCCCCCAACTTTACCACTTAATAACATTTTTACATAAAGGGAGGTTGTATACTCACTCAGAGCTTTGGATTCTTTATCTCTAAAATGGGTCTAATAACAGCTGCCTTAGATAGCATGCAAGGATGAATGATTATCAAGTAAATCAATATATATGAACAGGTTTTACATTTTAAAAAGTATAATATTCAAGGAGCTGTTATTATTGATGCCTTTATAGGCAGAGTTCCAGAAATGTCCTTGTCCTAGTCTCCAGATTATATAAGTAGGCTATGTGACACAGCAAGGGTTAAAATTAGGGTTGCAGATGAAATTAAGGTCCCTAATCTGATGACTTTAAAAGAGTTTATCTTCAATCATCCAGGACCTGATATAATCACAAGGTCCTTTAAGTGAATACAATTACTCTGTGAGGGAAGAGGAACCAGAAGAGTCAGGACTAGAGAGATGACATTGTAATATATCAACCATGGCTGGCTTGAAATATATCAAGCTACACCTGTGACCTCTGGAAGTCACAAAATCCAAGAAAATGGATTTCCTTCTGGAGCCTCCAGAAAGATGAAAGTCCTGCCCATACCTTGATTTGAGCTTCAGTGGTACTCATTTTGAATATCTGATCTCCAAAACAGTAAGATAACAAGTTTATGTTGTGTTAAACCACTAAATTTATGCTAATCTGTTACAGCAGCAATAGAAAATTAATACAATGACTTTGTGCAAACTATTCTTTGTGCTCTTCGTCCTAATGTATACAAAATTGCTATTAATTTATGTGAAGTCATAGCAGACATGTTTCTATAATATGCATATGAAACAAAACTGACAAGGATAGTAAACATATTGCTTAAGCTCCCGATAATTCTAAGATCTCTGTGAATTAAATCAAAACAATTTCAAAAGAAAATGTAAACTTTTACTTTAGGTCAAAATATAAATTGCACTAGTATAGAATGAAGAAATCAAAAGTTGTTTTATCTAGGAAAAAAATACTTTTTTCCCCCAAGTTTAACAGGTGAATCCATTTATCTGGTAGATTTATTTATTTATTTATTTATTTATCTATTTATTTATGTAGAGGAAGCATCTCATCTCAATTACTTTTCTCATTGCTGAAACAAAATACTCAACACCCAAAGTTAAAGGAGGAAAGGTTTATTTTAGCTCAGTTTGTAGAGGTTTCAGTCCACAGTCAGCTGGCTCCAAGGGAGGGTGACATGGCAGAGGGGCATCACAGAGGAGAAACAGTTCATGAAAAGTCAGGCAGGAAGCAGCAATAGCAGCAGCCTGCCTTCCCTCTCTCTTTTTGTATTTCATACAGGCTATAAGCCTATTGGTCAGTCCCAACCATACCCAGGGTGGGGCTTTGGTTATCCATACCCTTAAACCTAACATCAGACTCTTTATTCACATTCACACACCCTAATCCAACCACCTTTTAAACCCCCTACCTATGACTTTATGAAGTTTTGGAGGGGCTTCTAGATATAAGCCAGAACAACCTTATAATTGAATGATGGCACATTTTCAAAGTGGAGAGAAACAAGATATAGTGATCAATATAAATTATAGAACTGGACGAGTGATTTAAGAATTACCTATTTAACAATGGGTATTTCTGGTCCTTGACTAAAACCTAGTAACTCAACATATCTGGAGATGGAACCAAGAATACATATTTTATATTTTTAGCAAGTGTCCCATCTGATTCTGTTATATGGAGTCCAGGATGGAGTAGAAAATGGTGAAGTTCTAGAGATGAAAATACCTATAGATTGTGGAATCTTAAATTTGGAGACCTCAAGACTGTCTTCAGATATTTGAAGGGCTATCATATGAAGTTACACAGAATAAATAAAAAGAGTAGAAATTAGAGGCTGATAGGAAGTTTCCAATAACTGAAAACTTGCATATACATATCAATTTTATTATATATATGAATTTTATTATATATACATTTTACTTTAGGACTCAAAATCAGTTGAAAAAAAGAGACACTGCAACAGATGTCACACTTACAAATGATCATTAGAGACAATTATAAACAACTGCATACCAGCAACATCAGCATACAAAAATTAGTAGCACTTCTATACATTAATAATGAGTTATCTGAAAACAAAATCAATAAAATAATCCTATTTGGAATAGCTCCAACAAAATTAAACCTAGGAACAAATTTAACCAAAGATGTGAAAGACTTCTACCATAAAAACTATGAAACATGATAAAAGAAATTAAAGAGAAGACACAAAAATATGGAAAGATACTCCATGCTTATGGGTTGAAAGAATCAATCTTGTCAAAATGTTCATACTACCCAAAGCAGTCTACAGTCAGTACAATGCCTAAGAAAATACCAAGATATAATATTTATAGAACTAGAAAAAGGCAACCCTAAAATTCATATGGAGACACACCCCCAGACCCCTCTTAAACAAATTTAAAAAAATCAAAGCTGCAGGCTTACACTATCTGACTTTGAATATACTTTAAATGTATAGTAATCAAAACATCAAGGTAATAACATGAAAACTGATATGAGGACCAGTTGTTTTAGTCAAGGTTTGCAAGGGAAACAATTTAATATAAGACACATAATTTATAGGATTATTTTATAGTAATCACCCAAAGAGTCAAATACGAAAGAGCGCAGGAAATCTGTACTCACACTAGAGAACCAAAGATTCCAGGTGAGGGCCTGGATTCCATGACAATGTCTTACACAAGTCCAGCTGAAGACCTAGAGTCCATGACAATGCCCCCCATGAGTACAACTGGAGGCCTAGAGCCCACGACAATGTCTTATGCAAATCTGTTTCAGAGATCTGTGCTGGAAAGGCCCAAAGGCCAGTGATGGAAACTAGAAAGTCTGTGCCAGTGGGATGAAGGATCTGTGCCAGCAGGCTGAGGGATCTGCACTGGAGCCAGGAAGCAATGCTCAAGGTAAGGACCAGAACTCCACCAAAAGTACCACAGCCATCCTCAGCAACAGTGAGGTCCCAAGCTCCTCCAATGATGAGAACAACCAAGTTCATAGCCGGAAAGCCAGTGTGACAAGCTTCTCCAGGAGAATCAACAACACCATCTCTTCTTCTCCAGTTCTCCTTTTTATGTTGTTGGCAGGTAAGTCCTCCACATCCAGCGCTACACTGATTTGGTTCAGCTAAGTGTTACAAGTTGCCCACCAGTTGTCAGTCCACCACACCAGTGGAATAGAATAGAGAAGCTGGAAGTAAACTCATGCATCTACTGTACAACCAATTGATTTTTGACAGTGGCGCTAAAAAAATACATAAGAAAAAGGACAATTTCTTCAATAAAAGGTGCTGGGAAAATTGAATATCCACACACAGAAGAATGAAAGTAGACTTTTATTACCATTTAAAAATCAATTAAAATTAATCAAAGAGTTGACACCACAATTAATGCAGGAAAACACAGGACAAATCCATCATGACATTTGAATAGGTGAAGATGTTTTGGTTAAGACCCCAAAAGCATAGGATGTACAACCAAAAATAAATAAATAAATAGGACAGTTTTCTTTTCTATGAAAGCTTCTGCAAAACAAAAGAAATAATCATCAAAGTGAAGAGAGCCAACAGAATGGGAGAAGGACATTTGCAAACTATACACATGACAATGGGTTAATATCCACAATACACAAGGAACACAACTCAATAGCCAAATGATAATGATAATAATAATTCAATTAAAAGGGGGAAGTAGGCCTTCATAGACATTTCTCAAAAGGTAGTATATGTGACAAACAGGTACTTGTGGAAATGCTCAATATCAGTAAAACTCAGGGAAATGTAAATCAAAACCATAATAAGATATTATCTAACTCCAGTTAGAATGGCCTGTACAAAAGAAAACAAGTATTGGAGAGAATGTAAATTAGTGTAGTATTATGGAAATCAGTATGGCAGTTTCTCAAAAATTAAAAATAGAATTACCGTATGAAATACCAATCCCACTACTGGGTCTGCATACAAACAAAGTGAAATCAATATATCAGAAAGATATTTTCATTTCCATGTTCTTTGTAGCACTATTCACAATATCCAAGAAATATAATCAATCTAAATGCCTGGTGATTGATGTGTGGGTAAAGAAATGTGGCATATGTACAGAGTGGTATACTATTCAACCACAAAAAAGGATAAAATTCTGTCATTTACACAAAAAGGATAGAAAAAATGGAACATTATGTTAAGTGATATAACCCAGAAGCAGAAAAAGAAATACCACATGATCTTACTCATATGTAAACTTTTTAAAATGATCTTGTAAATGTTGAAAGTAGACTAGTGATTGCCAGAGGCTGGGGAAAATATGGTATAAATACACCAGTTGTATAAATACAGTCATAAAAGTGATGAAATCCACCACAATCAAGGACATACACCTGTAATACCAGCACTCTGAGAGCCTGAGGCAAGAAAATTTCAAATTTAAGCCCCACCAGGGCAAATTAGTGACATAGTGAAATCTTGTCTCAAAATAAAAATAAAAAATTACAAAAGACTGGAGGTATAACTCAATCCACAGATTTTAGGTTCAGTCCCCAGTATTTCAAGAAAAGAAAAAGGAAATAAAGAAAAAAGGAAAAAAGCAAAAATGAAGTCCTGTCATTCGCAACAACAAATGGAGAAGGCAAAGGAAAGAAGAATGAGGAAGCTTATAAAGTTACAAATATGGAAATAAACTCTGGTGTTCTGGTGCGCAGTAGGATAAAACTACAGGTATGGATAACATGAATATATTTTTTAAATCTAGAAAGGATTTTGAGTGTTTTAACCAAAAAGAAAAAACCACCAAACAATAAATATTTGAAGAGATACCCTGATTTGCACATCACACAATATATACGTGTAGTAAAGCATCACATTGTGACTTATAAATATGTGTAATTTTTATGTATCAGTTAAAAGTAATAAAACAGTTTGTAATGGAGCTGAAAAATTCCTGTTATCTAGTGACAACACAGCCATTCATCATCATAACAATGCATTACTCACATGTTTGTAAGCTAAGCTATTCTACTGTACTGTCATATACAAGTGTATACAGTATATACAATGATGTGTAGTACCTAAGGCTTGAGAAAGACTATAAACAACTATGTCACTGGCTTACATATTGACTGTACTTTTTACTATACAGTATACCTCTACTTAAAAATAGGTTTACTGTAAAACAATGTGCTGAGTTGTGCCAACAATAGCCCTATGCAGCCCATGTTTACTGTGTCACTTGATGGCAACAAGAGGCCATGTTGCGAGACAGACCTGTGCCTTCCAGTTTTGTGTAAATCCACTCTTTGATGTTCACACAGTGACAAAGTCAAACGAAAACACAGAATGCCTGTAATCCTAGCACTTGCAAGGTTGAGCCAGGAGGATCGCTGCAAGTTCAAGACCAGCCTGGGCTCCAAAGTGAATTCAAGGCCAGCCTGAACGGCATAATAAGACCCTGTCTTGAAAAAGGCTAAATAAATGAATAAATACAAAAACACAGCTCCCAGAACATATATCGATCATTAAGCTATAAACAAACACACATGTATGTTGCAATTTATTCCAGACCACACCAACCTCAAATTTAAAACATGTTCCAAGCAGCATAGCTGTAAAGGAATGCTATTTCTATGGATACTTCCCTAATGTGTATGGAGACTTCAAGCCTCTCTCCCTTGGGTGCTCTGGGAGTCTCCACTAGATATGTGTGCCCTTGAGACCTAGTTCTAGTTCCCCAACTTCTAGAAATATGTGTTATTTACTATCTACCTATTGCTAAAATCACCGAATTGCCACTGTACCCTTATCATCTAAGCACACCATCATAAAGTCTGCCACAAAAACTCACCCTCTTCAGCTTCTCAGTTTTCCATGAGTATGGTTTTCACCCCTGCTCCGTCTGCTGGGCCCACCTAATGTGAACCATAATTTAACAGTTACTCCAGTTAGGGGAAGCTACACTCTGCTACATAAACTGAGCTCTTAATACTTCATAGGTGCTCAATGAAATGGCTCTATTTGGTATTTCTCTTTCACTCTGTCTTTCTTCCTCCCTCCTTCCCTTCTCTTCATTTTTTCTTTGACTTACTCTACAGTCTTTCTCCTCAGGAATTCAGCAAATAGCCAAAATTAACTTCAATGATTATTATGGCTTGTGTCTAGATGTCTCCCAAAAACCTCATGCAGTCTTACATGGGGCTTTTTCAGAAGTGTCTGAATTTAGA
>RJWT010048042.1:0-11201 GCA_004365215.1 Cuniculus paca | reverse complement strand
GCCAAGACAGAAATGGCAGGCAAAAGGTGGTGTCCTGGCAAAGAAGAGAGGGTGGAATGGGTCACCCCGTTTCAAATAGGAATGAAACAGTCTTACCTTCCGCTGCAAGGTTTCCCTATAGTTTGACAGTTTTGATAGTCCAGGGGGCATCGGAGACTTTCATGGTGTGTCAGTCATCAAAGGCCCAACCGATGAGGTCAGAGAGGACACAGTGGTCCTGTGGGGTGCCCTGGTTGTGGACTCCCTCAGCAATCCTGGTTGCCATGGGGCAGTCCGACTCCCAGTGAGGGCCCGAATAGTTGGCACCAGGCTTGGGATGGGATTGGAGTACTCTTTTGCCCAGTGGCCTGAACAGTGTCACTTAAAACGGGGTCCCAGAGGCATAGATCCCGGGAACTAATGCCTCTTTCTTCTTTGGATTCTCTGGGTTTTTTTCTTCTTTTTCTCTCTTTCTTTACTTCTTGCCATTCATCACATGCTAGATTTCAGAAGAGATTAGCATAGTCCCATACAGAGACATCTTCTTAGCGAACTTTTGATCCTGCTTGAAGGAGAAACAGGAAAAAACCCCATCAAGGAGAGAATCGGTGAACTTAGCTGATTTCCACTCTTTAAGTAATGGAATACAAATGCATAATCCCAAAGAGGGAGGCATGGATGAACATTTTTTCCTTAAGTGTAGCATAAAAATACCAGAATGTTGGGCTGGGGATTTAGCTCAGTGGCACAAGTGCCTGCCTGGCAAGCACAAGGTAGTGAGTTCGATCCCCAGTGCAAAAAAACCAAAACAAAACAAAAAGCCAGAGGTTTTCACACAAAGCATAAGTTAGGAAAATGACTAGGGGAAAACACTCAAGCACAGTTGCCTAGAGTGAGCGAAATTACAAAGAACAATCCTTATGCCACAAACATCTATCTCACTTGTGTTAAAAATGAGCATTTCTCAGAATTGAGAAGTCATTGGGAGATGAAAGCAAAAAATTCTGTTTTCAGGAGTGCAGTTGGGCCTGAGTTACAGGAGTCAGCTCTATGGTAGAAAAACGTTTTACCAATTTTATTCATTAATAAAACTTTTACTGATTCCTGCATACAAACAATGCGCTCTCACTGTGAAGTAATCTCAGTGTTATAGACATAGGCTCTATTTCTTGGGGACTTACACAACAGTCTTAGAGAAGGAACAGGTAGTAATACAAAGCTTAGCACAAGAGTGCAAAAATGTGTCTTCTAAGAAGTCTGCAGCACCAAAGGTGTATTTTCTTACTCCTGTCTCAATGTTTAATACAGTTAACTGACAGGATTAGATGATAGAAAAGTCATCCTAACCTTTATCATGAAAAGTGAGAAATATAGCATGGGGTAAAAACATAAAATGTGATTACCCACCTCTGTATCGTTATTCACAAATGCACATGTGATTTCTTTATAAGGGAGGGAGAGAGTGTGACATGTAGACATTTTTGAAGGATTAGATATTTTTATTAGGTGAATGAATGGTCATAAGCAAAGTGTCTTTGTAATTTCAATAAGCCTGAAGTACAGAATTTGTAAGAGAACCCCATTCAGGTGTAAATTCACTTCCTCAGTGCTTTTGTCTGATCTATAGAATGGGATTTTAGGCTAGAGATGGAAGGCAATGTGTTTATTCTTGCAGTCAGGTAATAATGCAGACTTTATACATGATGCATAAAGGAAATTCCAGAGATGGAGAGCCTCTCCATTTACAGAAATGCCTTAGCATATTAAAAACTTACTATATTTGGGGGACCAATCACTGTAAGAGGATAACAGTTGGAGGAAAAGTCTCAGTGGTCGCCATTACACACTTAGAATTTGTCAACTGCAGAGATCCTCCCTGATGTCTCTTACTGTCACAGATTGAATGTGTAGGTCAATTGTATGGTAAGGAAGAGGGAGAGATTAATTTCAGGGCAAGATTAACTACATTAAACTATATTATCTCATTTTATCTCCATGAATGTTATTGAGATAGATAAAAAAATCTGGGAAAAGACTATTATAAAACAAGTTCATCCATCATTTAGCTGCTTGTCCTTGCTTTCTCCTGCTCGAAGTGTATACAGGTAGTGTAGAGGTTTCAGATTTACTTTTTGTTCTCTGAAGGTTTGATAATTTTGTTCTATGAAAGCCACCACCCATACATAGATTAATACAGAAAAATCATACAAAGTTGATGTGAAAAGCATGGAGCCATGTATGTAAGATGTGACTCAAAGAGGGGCAACATGGCTGAAATTTATAAAGAGGTCATCCAAAATATAGAAACTTCTGAGGGGAGAAAGTTGACATAGATTCTGGAAGGTGGAGTTGGGAGATGCACAGTGACCAACTGTTGTCTCATTATGCAGATGAAGTTTTCCAAGTAGTAATTACCTGTAGTAATCTCTTTCTGGGTCACATTCAGACCCCCAAACTTCTTTCTGTGAAAGCTCTCCCTAGTTAAATGGGGATATGAAATAGAAAACTCTCTACTTGCATCCACTCTTCACTAATTCAGACAGATATAAATTTCATTTTACTACTATGTATCATGGGTTGGTAGGAATTCTGAATATTCAATTCAAAATATGCCAAAGAAATACATTTGGGGTGGATATTTTGGTCTCCCTAACTAGATAATGTTGGTTTTTTGGCTCAACCATATCTCTGACTGACTTCAAAATTCTTGCTCATTAGAAAAATTTCTATGCCTACTCAATATTAGAAGATACGTTTTTCAGTAAGGTACTGTCTTCCTTTATATCTTGCTTGTTTCTCACAGCAGTTCACAGAAGTAGCTATTCACATTCACTTGAGGAAAGCAGCTCAGACAGATGTGCTAATTTCCTTATTCAGTCATCATGCATTTCTTGAACATTCATATAGTTCATTTTGTGAGGAACTAAGGGTACAAACAAGAATAAGACAGATCCTTCCACCACTCGAAGAAGAGGGAAAAGCTCTGCTCTGAGGGTAAATTCAGTCCCACTCTCACAAAAGCAGCCAAAGTCTGAACTGAAGCTGTGAGTGAGAAGTCTGCTGGTCTTGTGGAAAGAAGCTGCTCATCATTCAGATCTCTCTGGAGGAGGACAGGGAGGTGGCCTCAAGGAGACAAGTACACAAAGAAGAAAGTGTGAAATGGGAGTTGACAGCTGCCATAGACTCGAGTTAAAACACAGACAGAAAGTGGTTGGAATTTCATGAGCAAAAATGTAATATTCAGGGATTTTAAGACTTGTGTAGAACCCAAAGTTGAATTTCACAGTGTCACTGTTCCAGAAAATTGATAAAAATCTTGGAAAACACAGAGAACATAATCTAAACAGACAATAAAGAGGAATGGAGAGAGAAAAGGTGGGAAGCAGGGAGAGAGAGAATGAACCAGGATCCCATGCAAATTTAATTAATTGCTTTCAAGGGCATGTTCCTCTGAGAGAGTTAGGACTTCTCACTAGACTCCTCTTCTTGAAAGTTGCACAGCCCTTCTCAAGACTGCTACCCTGAGATCAAGCTTTCAGTCACATGGACTTTTAGGGAACAACCAAACTCTAATCTGAATCCAGGATTCTGCCCCTGACTCCCAGAGGCTTGTATCTCTACAGTGTAAAATACATTCATTCTAAACTAATAATCCCACCTGGTTAACTGTCTTGTTAATTCTCAAAAGTCCAAAATGCAATCTGAAACTCCTGTCAGACTCTCATCTGTGAATCCCTGTAAAAATAAAAATAGTTACATCCCTCAAAGATACAATGGTGGGACCATTGTAGACTACATATGCCTATTCAAAAAGGGATAAATAGGTAAGGGGAAAATATAATCAGCATAAAGCAAGAACATAATTTAGCAGAATACATGTTAGACCTTGTATCTCCATATGCGGTACTGGACAAAATACAGCAAGGCATATGACCCCAAGAATCTAACCACATGCCTATTGTTTTGAGGTTTCCCACCATGTGATTTTTTCTCTGAGACTTCACAATGGTGTTGGCAGCTTTCCCAAGCAGATGTTTTGTGCTGTTTGCTATTCTCCCTTTTGGGGATCTCCACTTTTGCTCAACTTCCACAGTTCCATGAGGTATCACTATATCTAAGGTGCAATTTATGTACTCAGACTTTGCAGTGCAAGTTTTCATGGTCTGCCAGCCTTTATTTCAAGATTTCTGTATAAGACAGTACGACTCCAAAATGGTTATACTTTCTGCACCTGCAGAAACATCATGCTGATGATGCCACAGCCTGCCTTCAGAAGGAGCTGTGCCCAGACCCACACGAACAATGGCTGCAGAAACTTCAGAACACTGTGCCAGTAAGGCAGATCACAAAGTGGTCTGGATGTGCAGAGTATCCTGGGGATATTTCCTAACAAAATTGTGCCCTGGAAAGTCTCTGCAACAAATGTGACAGATAAGCCTCTAGGGACTTTGTGGCTACAAAGACTCCTGCGATCCTTTTGTGGTTGTCATGATTTGCAGTACTGATCTCCTCTTTTCCATGTTTATCTTTTTAATAAGAGGTGGCTCAAGTGCCACATCCTTGGTCTGAAGCACGTTTTTGCTCCTTCCCTGACCAGGCTATGAATTTTCTAATCTTCTCACTCTGCTTTGTTTGGTTCCAAATGCCACTCAAAACCTGGTGAAAAGCAGTTAGTAACACCCCCATGCCAAAGCCTGAATGTTGTGTTTTGAAATCTGCTTGTCCAAATAAAGTAGTCCATTGTTTTCCAGTTACACGTTTCACAAAGTCATAAAGGACACAATGTCGCCACGTTCTTTGCCAACATTTTACACAAATCACCTTCAGTACAACTTCCAGTAGAACCTTCATTTCTACCTAAAGATAATTCACTGCTTTCTCAACTTCTGAGCACTCACAAGAATTGATTGTAATATTTCACACATATCAATTTAGTTCTTTACTAGCAACTCTTCCAGTTTATGCCCATGAACCAATTCCAAATGCTCTCCTTTATCTTCTAGTACTATTATAATAATGATCCAACATTTTGGTACCAATTTTCTGTATCAGTCTATTTTCTGTTACCCGAATTTTATATATATATATATATATATATATATATATATATATCCTCTGAATTCAAAAAGAAAAGGGATTTATTTAGTTTACAATGTTCAGGACTAAAAATTCAAGTACCATAAAATAGGTACTTGTAAAAGCAGGTGGTGGGTTGTATGTAAGTAAACAGTCATGTCTCCAACTAAGAATCGGAGATAGAGAAAGAAGTCAGACTTGCTGTTTTAATAATAATTTCAGAATATTAACCCGGGAACAGGAGAACATACCTTAATCCATCTTGAGGGCCCACCCCTAATGACTTATGGACTTCATCTTAGACTTCACTCCTTGAAGGTTCTATGGCAACTCCCAATGCCACCATCCTAAATATCAAGCTTTTAAATATATGCACCAAGCAAAAACCATGCCACATACCAATAACACATACACACTCTTTTCTCTTCACCTCTCTCCTCTCTCCTTTCCTCCCTTCTTCCTTCCCTTTCTTGCTTTTCCTCCCTCCCTTTCTCCAAGCTTTTTTCTTTTCCTCTCCTACTTGAGTTTCAGTGTATGCATATACTCATGTGCATTCATGATATCCCACAGTCATTATCATCTCCTCAGATTAGGTAAATTCAAATGACCTATTTAAAAGTTCTCTTATTCCTTCTTCAATTGCTTAATTTTCTATTGAAGCTCTTAGTGAATCTTTCATTTAGTTTTTGCAAATTTTAGTTCCAGAATTACTTTTTGACCATTTTCATCATTATGCACATCTTTATTGAAGCTCTTTTAGTAGCTATCATTATCCTGTTTTCCTCTAACTTTTGTGCATGTTCTCCTTTACCTTTTTGAGTACAAGTTATATAATTTAATATCTTTCACTATTTAAGTCCAATGACATTTTCCCCAAATTTGTTAAATTTTTAGGAATAGGCCATACTTCCTGTTTTTTTCCTTGCTTCTTAGTGTATTGTAGAATAGTGAACATTTTGAAATTATGATGTAGTAATTAGACATTCTTTCTCATACTCGTGGGTTTTTATGGTTACTGCTGCTCATAAATTTTTTCTAAAGGAAATTTTAGAAACTTTTTTTTAAATAAAGGCTCTGCTTCATCCCTCTGATTCTATTTTCTGGGAGAGATGATAAAAATTGGTGTAATATAATCCCAAATATTTTTCCTACTTTACCACTTAACAAAACTGGGAGTGGTGTTTTCTGGTTTGAAAGGTTACTCATGATTGGTTTATTTTCCTCAGCACATATAGGCCTATCCAGATTATCTATTCTTTTCTTGTTTTTTTTTTTCATTTTTATTTGTGTGTCAGTGTGTGTGTGTGTGTGTGTGTGTGTGTGTGTGTGTGTATACACACCAGGAATTGAATTTAGGATCTCTTGCATGCTATGTGCTCCATAACTGAAGTATGCAAGCAGCCCCATTTCTTTTCTAAGTTTCAATCGATTGTGTCTTCTAAGGAATTGATTCATTTCATCTAGTTATCAAATTTGTGGGCATTGGATTGTTCCTAGCATTCTTTCTTACCATTTTAATGTCTGGATTCAGCAGATGTGGTGTCATCACTATTCTGATATTAGAATTTGTACCTTCACTTCTTTTCCTAGCCTGTGTTATCTTCTACTCGTTTTTAGAAAATATGTTCAAAGAAAAAATATTGGTTCCATTGATTGTTTTTTTCTGTTTGTTTTCTGTCTTCCATTTTTGGTTTCTAACTTTTTACTATCTCTTTCCTGTTGGCACCTTAGGTAAGTGCTTTCTGATCATTCTTCTTTTCTAATTCATGTGTTCAATGCTATACTTTTCCCACCAACCACTGCTTTCACTGTCTTACAAGTGGATACATTTTTACTATAGAACAAATGTCTCCCTATATTCATTTGTTGTGATATGAATAGCTGGAGCCTTTTGCAATGTTATTAAGTGATGTGGGTGTCTCATGAAATTGATCTGTGATTTATAAAAAATCTACACAGAACAAGTTAGAAATTTTTTTCCTTTTGGGAGAACAGAAGGCTTCTACCATGTGAGAATGCAGCAAGCAGAGACCAAGTACAGTACTCAAAAAACACTGAACTTGTTCAGACCTTGCTCTTAGAACCCCAGCCTCCAATAATAGATTTCTATTACTATTTATATATTACTTAACAATGGGTATTTTGTTAGAGTAACACAGACTGTAATAGCTCGATATAGCATAGTCAGAGTTTTAAGCTTTCATTTACCTCTCAATACAATTGTAGATTCTAGAACAGTCGTACTTAGAGGCTACATTAAGATTTGCAACATGCACACTTGAATATTCATTTTAAATTCTAGATTCAAATTTTAATGACCCTGGGAAAGATAGAAAGGGCAAGACAAAAAATAATACAAGATTGTGGTTTAGTTCATTTTGAATATCTATATCAGAATACTGAAGAGTAGGTAATTTATAATGAACAGAGAGTTTTAGCTCACAGAACTGGAAGTTGGGAAGACCAAAACAGCGACTCTGGTGCCTGCCAATGACCTTCTTACTGAGTTACCACATAACTGAAAGCAAAGGAGGAAAATGCAAAATGTAATAATTTGACTCCTTCAAGATGGCATTAATCAAACAGTGTGAGCCTAGTCTTTATGAACTAATCATCTCTCAAAGGCCCTCTCTTTTAATTTTCTTAATTTTTTAAAGGTCCTACTTTTTAAAGCTCCAACATGAGCTCTGGAGGAGATAAACGTTTAAAGTAAAACATTACATCCCAGGTTGCTAAAAATTGTCATTCTATTACACATACAAATTGTACTCATTCTATCATAGTTGCTCCAAAACTCTTAACGTATTCCAGAATCAACTCCAAAACCAAAGTCCAGACTCTATCCTGTGGCAAATTTCTCATCTGTGTGTTGGTGAAATAAAATGTGCTAATTTACTTACAAAATGCAATAGTGGGAAAGGTGAAGGTTTCTCATTTGAAAGGGAGTAAAGTAAGTCCTGTTGGACAGTATTATTTAATCAACACAAAATCCTGTCTGTGAAATGATCTCTTCCAAATCCACGTCCCAAATCCTTGGCATACTGGGATAGATAGGGTTAGTGTCCCCAAGACTTCGAGGAGCCCTGCCCCTATGGTTTTGCTGGGGTCGGGCCCCATGGCCAATCCTACCGGTTGTAGTCTCCTGCCTCAAGCTCCCCTTGCTGGCACTGTACAGTGATGTCTTTAGTAAGGGGACTCTGAAGGTAGTCTTGCCTAAGGATCTATTAAAACCGATGGATATCCTCTGCGTAGCAGGTTTGTCCCTGTGGCACTTCTCTGCAGCGTCCTTAGAAATCTAGGAGGAAAGAGCCATACTTCGAAGTCTCACACTTCGCATGTCTGGAGAATTAGCAACCTGTGGATGGCAACAAGGTTTATGACTTGTATGTTCCACAATGAGGATCAGCACCAAACACGGGGACAACTTGAAACACAGCTGGGACAATGAGGAAGTACTGTACCAGAATGTGGGATCTGAAGTAGCAGGGAACAGGAATTTCTGGAGTCCTCTGAGTCTCTTGAACTGTTCTCTGGAAATTTCTGTGCCCTCAAGAGCCCAGAATTCTGTCCTAATGGAAGTGGTAACCTAAAACTTTTCTGAAATGCCTTTAGGTTATTTTTCCACTGTCTTAATAAATAACATTTGGCTTCCTTCCAGTCATACTAATCTCTTTATCAAATTCTCCTTTGACTACATATTTGCTCATCTTTTCTACACTAACTTTTTTATTCATATATCATGTAGGCAGGGTAGTATGTTTTCCAATCATTAAATTCTACTCCCCTTTTAAGTATAAATTTCATTTTAAAATTATTTTCTCTGTTCTTTCATATAATTATGTTTATGTAGTTAAGAGAAAGCATGAAGTTTCCTGAGTGCTTTCCTACATACAGATTTCTTGTAGTAAGTACACTAGCTTATCACTCTTAAGTTCCTCATATATCCCTCAGGAAAGATACTGTTCATTTAAGTTCTTTGCCCCTTGTTAAAAGGATAGACTTGGCTTCCCATACTTCATTTATTTCTGAGAATTCACAGAATTCTACAACATCTTTCTTTTTTAACCAATATTATTATTGTGACTGCATTAGTATCTCTAAATAGTTTCAGATTTTACCTGTAGTTCTCTTCATCTTAGCCTTTGACAGACTTTCCATTCATGCTCCATTTGTGGTACTCTAAGTTTTTACTAGATTCTTTTTCTCCGAATTCTTACAGCATCAGTTCATTAACCAGTTACAGTTCTGCTTCCATAATTTTGGTTTTTGCTATAGTATACCTTGTTTCTCTGTATCAATTTTTGTTACAATTTGTTTTGTGTTGCTATAACAGAATACTGAGAATGAGTAATTTACAGTGACCATGCATTTATTGGCTTCCAGTTCTATAGACTGGGAAGTCCAAGATCAAGGCAGAAGCATTCTATGAGACACTTATTGCTATATCATCACATATAGAATCCAGATGTGTAAAGAGGCAGATGGGGGTTTTTATAATAACATTAATCGCAATGATTAGAGATGTCTTTATTGCTGAATCACTTCTGAAATGTTACACCACTCAATATTGTTATATAGCAGTTAAATTGCAAGGTGAGTTTAACAGGAAAGAAACACTGAATCCATTGCAGATGAGATGCCTATTATAATAATCTGATAAAGACATGTGAAAGCAAAAACTAAGGAAAAACTGATAGGGGAAGATAAATATTAAATGACCTAAGAAAACTTCAAAAGAGTTAAGGAGTAAAAGAGAAGGTGAAGTAAAAATAATTAAAATGCATTGTATATATGTAGCAACTCTCCATGATGAATGTAATCATATCACAGCAAACATGTGCTACTGAACAGACTTAACACAGAGAGAAAAATGGAACCAGTCGATACAGGTTTTGCAGAAACTGATAGAGGAAAGATAACTGAATGGTGTCATCACTTTGTTTTAAAAAGCTGTGAAATTCATACGTTTTCAAATTGCACCCCATTATTTAATGATTTTCATGCAATTGATTTTAAGGGCAAGATCAAAAATCAGGATACAAAGTTGAAATTCATCAAATCCCAAAAGCTATGTATGTTTGAAGCACATACAATGATGTCTTCTATACACAACACATACACACACAAAAAAAAGTTAAAAAAAAAAAAAACCAAAGTTGGAAAATCTAGGGGAGGAGATATAAAGGTCTGGTTGAGACTTTCTAAGGTCAGAAAACAGTCAAGTTAACTGGGTTTCTGTTCTTCACACAGCCATGGCTACTGGAGACTACAACACTGAGGAAATGTTGCTCAGAGAAAAAAGGAAGCAAAACCTTCCAGAGATTCTGAAAAATGTGGGACTGGACACTGAGTTTTGGTTGCCCAAATTTCAAGAACACCTGGGAGTGACCTGTGCACAGGCCTTACAATATTTAGAAGAAAAAGACCTCCAAGTACTGAAATCCCTGGCTCAGTATCCATGGGAAAAGAAAGCCCTGGAGAAGTTGTTTGATCTGTCACACTCAAATATTCACCCAGCGTTACAGGAGTTGCCAGTAGAGGTGATAAACAAAAGGCAGACGCAAGCAGAACAGGCACTTCAGGAGCTAAAGGACCTGCTTTTAGAAGGAAGGCAAAGAGAGGAGGAGGCGGTGAGGAGGAAAGAAACAGAGCTGAGACAAGCAATGGAGATCCCTGAAGAATACTGGCCACTGCCTGGAAAGCCTCTAAAGCAAGTCATAGAAAACATGCAGAGACATCTCAGTCTCATGGAACAGTCCTTGTCCCACAGGCAACATCTTTCAGATACAGATCTGATGAGATGGGCATCTGGAGGCCTTGCCCTGCAGGGAATTTACCAAACCAGCCAACAAAGTGACCTGGTACAGAACAGAGAAGAGCTGCTTAGTGTCCCCAAGGAGTTCTCACTCTTTGGCCCTCAGCAAGGCACACGGATGGAAACAAAAGAATTTACATCTTCTCAAGCAGAAGCCATGTTCACCCAGACAGTAGAGAAGCTTGGATTCAGTGTAACTGCCTCAGCCAAGGGTAGAGGATGGGGATTTAGTGCAGAAGGTGGCACAGATAAAAACAAATATTCAGAATCCAAGGAAACCCATCAATCACATTCTGAGCATTCTTATTTTTGCTCAACCAAGATCAGCTAC
>RJWT010048041.1:0-11207 GCA_004365215.1 Cuniculus paca | reverse complement strand
ATTTTTCTGAAATGACAAAAATTAACAGCAAATAAAGTATATTAAAAGCTGCCAGAGAGAAAATCCAAATGAATTAAAATCACAAACCCATCAGAATGATAGCACATTTCTTAATAAAATCTCTAAAGTCTAAGAGGGCATGAAATAATGTATTTCAAGCCATCGAAATAATTCTAACTTCCAACCTAGTTTACTGTATTAGCTGCTTCTTGCTGGGACACAATACTCAACAACAAAAACTTAAAGGAAGTGAGATTTAATTGAACTCACAGTTTTAGGGGACTCAGTCCATGGTCAGCTGTATGCAAGTCAGGAATACCATGGTAGAAAGTGTTGACAGGAAAACTGCTCACCTCATGGTAGCCCTGGGAAGAACATGAGAGAAATGCCAAAAAGGAAGGAATTAGATATAATACCCAAGGCTATGCCTCCAGGACCAACCAAACACACACAAAAGAGTGTTGTACTATTCCACTAGGCCACTGGTAGCAAACTATTGGCACACAAGCCACAGCAGCACAAAGAGCTCTCCTTGTCAGCGTGAAAGCCAAGATGCCCCAGCAGCAGAGCATGGGATAACAGCACACAAGAGCCTGCCAAATGCAAACTTCTACCTTTCAATAAAAAGCTGTTTGTATCATTGAAAGCTCTGCTATTGTGTTTTTCTTTTAAGGCAAAATATGTTAATGCATGCCTTGTTTTTCTAAACTAAAAACTCAGTATTTGAGTTTAATTACAATGTTGGCACTTTGCAGTAAATGAGTGGATTTTGGGTTGCAGCTTGAGCACTTGATCTCTAAAATGTTCACCATCACTGCCCTAGGCAGTTAATCTTAGTCATCACATTTCACCCCTTATCAATGAAACACAAACCACGCTTAATAGCCAAATACAACAATAATTAATATTTATACCTAACATGATACAAATATATTGCATACACCAAAAAATGCAATAATCTCTTCCCTAAAGTCTCAATGGCATTTTCAAAGGTCAAATTCACACTTTAAAAAGATCATGTATCATGATTCAAGTTGGTTTCATTCAATGAATGGAAAGATGTTTCAACATGTGCCAATTTAAAAATGTAATATACCAAACAAATAGAATAAGCAGAAAAATCTCATTGTAGTCACTGTTCATGCATAAAAAGTCTTTGACAATGTACAACAGTCCTTCTTGATAAAAAAGCCCTGATGAAATTATGTATAAAATGATCTTGTCTCAAAGTAATAAAAGCTATATACCATAAACCCACATCATATGGGATGGAGAGATCTGAAAATCTTTCCATTAAATCAGGGCAGAAACAAGGCAGTTCACTCTCAGTACTCCTATTCCAAATTGTACTTTAAATTTTAGGTAAAACAATTAGACAAGAGATCAAAATAAAAGGGATACAAAGAGAAATGGAGGAAGTTCATTATCGCTACTTAGAGATGGTGTGATCCTTTACTCAGAAGACCCTAAAAGCTTCACAGAATACTTTTAGATCTGATAAATGAAGTAATCAAAGAGGCAAGATTCAAAATCAACTTATAAAAATCAGTAATTTTTTGTAAAAACCAATAAAACACATGGTTAGCAGAAAATCAGAATAACAATTCCAATTAAAATAACTTCAAAAAAAGTGTCTAATTATAAATGCAACTAAGGAGGTCTTTTACAATGAAAATTATAGAGTGCTTAATAAAGAAATTGAAGAAGACTAGGTGATGGAAAAACACCTCCTATGCTCCTGGATTGGCACATTTGATATTGTTAAAATGGCCATATTACTAAACATGATCTACAGATTCAATGCAAGCTCCATCAGAATACAAATCACATTCTTCAGTGAAACAGAAAAAAAACACCAAAATTCATATCAAAATACAAGAGACCCACAATGGTCAATGCAATTCTAAGCAAAAAGAGAAATGCTAGAAAGTTATATACTACAAAGTTACAGTAACAAAAATAGCATGAATCTGGCATAAAGGCACACCCATAGACTAAGGGGATAGAATAGAGGGCATTGAAGCATGTCCATGATCCATGAACATACTCGTGAGCATACTCATGAGCCATGGGTGTCTCATTTTCAAAGGGGCAAAAACATTGAGAGAAGATACCTTCTTTAACAAGTGTTGCTGAGAAAACTGGTTATCCATATGGACAAGATTGAAACTATGCCCCTGTCTATCACTTTGTTCAAAAAGCAATTGAAATGGATGAGAGACCTTAGAATGGACATGAAATTTTTAAACTGCTTGAAGAAAATATACAGAAAACCTCAAGATGTTAACATAAGCAACAGTTTCCTGAATAAGACTGCAATGGCTTAGGAAATAATAGCAAAAATCAACAATTGAGTTTTCATCGAACTAAAAAAATCCTTACAGTAAAGAAAAAACTAACACATTGAAAAGATAGCCTACTTGATGGGAGAAAAATTTGACTTGCTACTCTTCTAACACAAGATTAATGTCCATAAAATAAAAAGAATTAAAAAACTCTAAGTATCAAAAATCCCAAATCAGTAATTGTGTAAATAAATTAAATTGACACTCCTCGAAAGAGGAAGCACAAATGACCAATCAGTATATGAAAATTAGTTCAACATTTTTCAACCATATATATCACACAAAATAAAACTCTATCAGGATTCCATTTCTTCAAAATCAGAATGTCTTTCATCGAGAGCACAGTAAATGCTGGTGAGAATGCAGGGAAAAATGTACCTTTCAACCCCACTGATGAAGCTAAAAAGTAGTAGAGCCAATTTTAAAATCAATATAGAAGTTTTTCCAAAAACTAAACACAGAGCTACCATTGGATCCAGCTATAGGAGCCCTTGTTAAATTCAGTTTACTGTAGTTATCTGTATACTTAATTTTATTGTGGCATAATTTCACAATGGTTTAGCTACGGGAATAGCCTAGGTGTCTGTCAACTGATCAATGGGTAAATATATATATTATACTTTATAAATTATATATATATATATATATATATATATATATATATATATACCCACACACACACACATTCAGTGGAGCATTATTCACCATTAACAATAAACACAATCTTGCCATTTGTGGGAAAAGGAATTGAAACTGGGGATCAAATTAAGTTAAAAGATTCACATTCGGAAGGACAAATAGTATATTTTCTCTCATATATAGAATATAAATGAAAAAAGACACATCATGAAAGTATAAAGAAGTCTATCAGAGAATGGAAAAAGAATTAGGTGAAGGGGTAGGGAAGAGGAATTGGGGTAATGGGGAATGGAAATGTTCAAAGTTGTTCATACCTGTGTATGAAGATGGCAAAATGAAACACATTATTCTGTGTAAATAATTTGTACTAAGAAGAAATAAAGTAAGACAAGGGTGTTTGGCGTATGCATGAGTGTGTGCATACACACACACACACACACAGAAAGAGAAAGACACACAGGTATAGCTAGATATACTCTTCTTACCCCAGAGACTATGAAAGGATGAGAATTTCTTTTCATTTATGTTTACCATATCCCAGACTCTATGCTGAAAACTATAAATGATAAACAAAACCCATAATAATTTTCGCCCTTCAGCACAGAGAAAACAGTAAAAAAGTTAATAGCATAAGTGAAGATTGTTAAAAATGAAAGAAATTTTAATGGCAAATAAGTACTATGAAAATGAGATAGTAGTGGAGTTTACATGGACAAGAAGCTAAGCCTGGAAGAATTCACTAAAGAAAGGAAAAAGCACCAAAGATCTGAGAGCTGTCAGTCAAAAGAAAGACAGAGAGAACAATGTCGAAGGCCTCCTGGAAGAAAGACAAGAAAGAGGCAGAAAGACTGTATGGCAAAAATAAAGCACACATGCACATGGTAAATCTGGAAAGAGAGATGAACTCAGAAAATACTGCAGAGACTTGTGGATATTGACACAAAATTTTAAAGTTTCAATTTCATGGTGAAGTGGATGTTTTATATAAAATTAGATGGTAAAATCTAGTTATCAAGAAAGGACATTTAAAATGTACGCAATATGCACATTGTGAATGAAAGCTGCTTTGTAATGATATATATGTACCATACTGTGTCCAGAGAACAAAATCACAGAAATTTACATTTAAAGTGAAGTTGAATGTACCTTAGTTATATTAATCAGTCTACTCTGACTCCACAAATTTATAATGACTTAAACTGAATATTTGTTTAAAGTATATCTGATAAAAATCTTATATACACATGATTATATATATGATATATCATATATATCATATTTATCATCTAGTAAAGAAGTTGAATGTATCTTAAGTATATTAATCAGTCTACTCTGACTCCACAAATTATGACTTAAACTAAATATCTGTTTAAATATACATGCTAAAACATGTGCTGCCTACTATGGTAGCCATGAGTCACATGTAGCTACTTATATTTACATTTGAACAAAAATGAATAAAATTTTAAATTTAGTTTTTCTAATATGGCAGCCACATTTCAAGTGCTCAAGGGCCAGAAATGCATCATAATAAACACTTCTATTCTATAGTGCTGCTGTGTATAGTATAGATAGTGACAAAAGCAATAGGTGTATTTGAGATGCTTGAAGTACTTTAAGAGAATTTTTCATTTTTTCCACATGTACAACACTTGGCTTTCAGAGGAAAAGTGCTTCTAAACTCTTACCAGTCTTATTTGAATATGGAATACTTCTACATATCATTCTAATTAGGACCAGGAAATGTTAAATTAAGATTTTTCTACTTCGTGCACTTTTAAAAATAATATGCATTATTTCATCGATCCTCTGTTCACCAAACCGATGACGAGGCTGCAGAGTACAAATAAAAATTATTTTATATAATTTTCCAATTAAATTGCCTTTACTGTCATTATTTACATAGTTTCAACTTTATTTGAAAGCTTAGGAGTGATGGATATATCAGTCAGTATTCTACAGATAAATTAAGGCACAGGAATATAGATCCTATCTATAAATACACATCCACATATCAAATCCTCTATTTCAAATATATAAATATAGACATGTGGATAGCCATGTAGCTAAAGATACAAAGATACATAGATATCCATAGGCACACAGAAATGGATATTCATATAGTCATAAATACTTATTCATGTCATGTATCTAGAGTGTATGTCTAGATAGCTATATATCTAATCTCCAATTCTACAGTTGAGAAACAAAATTTCTCCCTCTCTGAGAAACCTGGTTTTTCGCTCTTAAAGGCTTTGCAACTAACTGAGGTCCACCCACATTATCAAGATAAATGTATATTTAAAGGAAATATATGTTAATCACATCTAAAATAATACCTTCTAAGCTACGTCTAAATTGATTAGTGTTTGATTAAATAACTTTCTCTCCAAGGAGATACACAGAAGTAGCCATCAGACAAATCAATGAGGTAATATGGATTCTCAGAATTTGGGAATCTTTTCAAGAAGAAATGTATTCAGGTCACCCTAAGTTTTGTGTCTACCCCTTGAAACATGGGTGAAAGATTAAGCAACCCATACTACTATATTGATCTAGACAAGAGATTCTCTATAGATGTACTTGAATGATTAAATTTTAAAGACCCCCTTTCTTTGCACCAGTGCATTAGGGAGTCATCTATAGCTTTCTGCCTTTAACATAGGGCAATTTCCAGAAGAGTGGTGACTTTTGATTCAATATTCTTTGTTAGAACTCAGTGAAAATAATGTTTTCACACTGTGTCCTGTACTCTGTGCTCCAAGTTTGGTACGTTATTCCACTGACCTTATTTTTGTGGCTTGTTTGTTTTTCTCCACTAGGACACCATATTTGAAGAAGGGATCAGTCGTCACAAGATACTGTCATTGCTGTGACCATTATCTCAGACTTCCCATCCTCCAGAGCTGTGAGAAATAAATTTCTGTTGTTGATAAGGAACCAAGTTAGCAGGGTAAGCAGAGTAGGATAATTGCCATCTCTCCTCAGTATCCTCTGGTCTACGATACTTTTTATATTCTTCTCTTATTATCATGACATTGACTGTTGTGAGAAGAAACAACTGTGCATTTTGAAGAATGTTTCTTAACTGAGTTTTCTATTTTCTTCATGATTAGACTATGATTGTGAATTTGAGGGAAGGATATTATAGATGTGAATTGCTTGATACATGACATCGTATGAAAATATATGTGATATCTGCATGATATTACTGGTGATATTAATTTTCTTTCTTTTTTATTTTATTTTAGAAAGCAAGACAGGGGAGCAGCGTGGCAGTGGCTGCTCCAGACCCGTCTGGGGTGAGCACAGCAAACCCCACCTAGCTGTGCACCTTGGGAACGGACAACCAGACCCATAGAAATCGGCACCCAGCCCCCGTTGGCTACGGACATTCGGGGCGTCCCTGGGGTCCTCCCAGAACCCCACCTGCTTTCCCGGGGCGGCCCAGTGATGGCTGCTCTGAGCCCAGCTTGAGTTGGGAGCATGACCAACGAGTTCTGCCTGGCCATGCGGCTTGGGACTTCACCAAATGACCAGTAAAACAAGAGATGATGAATGTAGTGAAAGAGATGCTGAGCACATCTAAAGAAGATATAGTTGGAAAAATAGAGGAACACTGCAAAAGGATGGAAACCTTGAATGAAGAATACAAGAATTAGAATGCATGAAACAGAATTTTCTATCTTATTGAGTCTTTCAGTTTCTTACACTAAGGAGACATTGTGGTGTTTACACATGTGGGTTTGGTTTATTTCACTTATGAGTATAGCTTCAAGTTGCCTCCATTTACCTATAAAAGTCTCAATGTTATCTTTTTTATAGCTGAGTAATATTCCATGGTATAAAAATACCACATCTTTTTTATCCATTCTGCAGTTGATGGGCATTTGGGTTGTTTCCAAGATTTAGCTATTACAAATTGTGCTGCTATAAACATGAGTGGACATATATCACTGTGGTATGATGATTTTAATTCTTTTAGGAAGATACCCAGAAGGGGAAGAGCTGGGTTGAATGGGACCTCCAATCCTAGCTTTTTGAGGAATCTCCATACTGATTTCCATAGTGGTTGTACCAGTCTGCACTTCCACCAACTATGGAGAAGTGTTCCTTTTTCCCCACAGCACCGCCAACATTTGTAATCGGCTGATTTCTTGGCTACGGCCATTCTTTCTGGAGTGAGATGGAATCTCAGTGGTTTTAATTTGCATTTCTCGAATGATCAGTGCTATTGAACATTTCTTTATGTATTTATTTGCCATTTGTATTTCTTCATCTGAAAAGTGCGTGTTCATCTCAGATTACCATTTTTTGATTGGGTCTTTGAATTTGAGGGGCCTGATGTTTTTTAATTCTTTGTATGTTCTAGGTAGAAGTTCTTTGAGGGACAGCTGGCTAAAATTCTTCCCATTCTGTGGCTTTTCTTTTCACTCTGTTGGTGATTTCTTTTGAAGTGCAAAAACTTTTTAATGAGATGAGATCCCAGTTGTTGATTCTTTGAAATACTTCCCGTGCAGTTTGTGTTTTGTTCATGTACTCTTTGCCTACCCCTATGTCTTCAAGCTTTCTACCTACCTTGTCTCCCAGTAGATTCAGTATTTCTATTTTAATATTTAGATCTTTGATCCATTTTGACTTTAGTTTAGTGCATGGTGATAGACATGGCTCTAGTTTCAGTCTTTGGCATGTAGAAAGCCAATTTTTCCAGCACCATTTATTAAAGAGGCTATCTTTCTTCCAGTGAACATGTTTGGCCCCTGTGTCAAAGTTAAGGTGGCTGAGTGTCTTTGTAGTTGTGTTTTCATCTTCTAATCTGTTAATATAAGACTTAGGTGTTAAAATATTTTAAAATATGTTGCTTTTGAAACAAGTACAGTATTTTTTATTATGATCATCAATTTTTTAAAAATTAGATTCCATTATAACTCCTTGACCAACCCCTTTATAAGTTAGCCTATCTTATTTTACCATATGTTATGTTGAGCAACCATTTTCTTTTGAAATGAATCACTACATATATTTGAACTCTGTTATTGTATCAACCAATTCAAACCATGCATTTTTTCTGCTAGCCTTACATTTTGGAAAGTCAGTTACATCACAGAGCACTATTCCCTAAATATTTTAGGTGAAGAACAATCCATGAATTCCACATTAATAACAACAAAGGGTATTTCATTGCAGTTTATAGGGTGTTTTCATATGTATATATTTTCATGTGATCGTGTGGTCTATTCCAAAGAACCAAAATATTCAGAACTTGAATTAATAACTTGAAGATGAAAAAATCTAAGTCTCATGGAAGTTAAGTGTCTTGTATTTATTGACTATGAAAATTAAATTCAAATATAGATTGCAAGTGATCTGAACATGTCTCAAAAAGATTAGGAGAGTTTGGGCAATGTACCAGCATCCAGGAGCATAATACATCAAAAGTTTATTTCTAATTTACACAAAGTTCTCTTGAGAGCAAGCTTCCAGGGACTTGACCTTCTGGGGTCAAGCCACTTCCAAAACCACAGCACACTTAAAAATACTTGTGTCTGGACAGGAATACAATAGATCAAAAGCTTAGGAAGAGTGCTAAGAATATAATATCTGCTTAACTTTCTTCCCATTTAATGTCATTTCTTAGTTAAAAGCAAGATTAAAATATTACAGTATGAATAATCCTTCATAGTTTCTTGTCATCTACTTTATTATTCTTAGTTCTGATAGGTCTATACCAATTGACTAGTGATTAGAAGCGTAACTGGCAAGAAACACTTATAAATGAGGAAGCTAATTAAAACACCAGACTCTTTTACAATATAGTACAGTATATGGCATCACTGAAGGCACAGAGATTTGTTTTTATAACTACAAACACTGGCATAACAGCCACAATTTCCTTAGTATTAACCTTGAGGTGCTTAATGTTATGTAAACTCTTAATACTTTTAATTTGCTTTCAAGCACTACCTTTTTCTCAATATGAATAGAATCCAATAAAAGTGAACACTATTTTTATTAACATAAATAACACTGAGTTTACAACACTTTCAGATAAGAAAGCACTTACATAAACTTCTAATAAATATCAGGCTGATCTAACTATTGGTCAGAAGAGAAGTATTTGTGAAGTTTTGAAATTTAGTCATCCATAGCATTAATGATCTTGTGTTTCTGCTTATACCTGTGCAAAGCACGTAATTGTTTAAAAATGCATGCAAATAATCTACTAACTTCCTTTGTATAGATTAACAAAAATATACAAGTAAACTATTAACCTAAAGTGACACCATAAAATCATGAACTTCATCTCAGTCTTCTCCTTATTTACAGTCACTTTCTGGAATCATATTTTTCATGCAATGAAATAAAATATTTTCAAATAATATTTCCACTTCACTGTCTTTTCTAAATAAAGTGGTATGTTTGTCATGGCTTTCACTGATTAAAATTTGACCTATTTTTCCTCTTTTCAAAATGTAGGTGGAATTTTGAAATCTGATTAAAATTAATTACAAATAATGCCCTTCATTTTGGAAAAAAATTCTAGAGTTCTTTTAACATCTAGTTTTTCAAGAGACACACATATATGTGCTCATTTTGAGAAATGAATTTCCCATATTGCCTCAGGTCAGATTTCCCTGCTAGTTTACCCTACTTGAATTTGACATTCCTACCTGAGCAGCTGAACAATCAACAAACTTGCAAAATGAACATCACAATGCATCTCAAAATCAGCGTACACACTAAACATTTTAAACCCTTCTATTTTCTCAAGAACAATCTTAAAATATTTTCACTTAAAATTCCTTCACTTAAAAACCTAATTTGCGGGCCAGGGATCTAGCTCAGTGGCCTAAGGAAGCCTGGCAAGTGCAATGTTGTGAGTTCAATCCCCAGTGCTGCAAAAAAAAAAAAAAAAAAACAAACAAACAAACAAACAAACAAACAAACTAATTTGCATAGTCGAAACTGAGGTTTCTTCTAATTATTCCAGAAAATTCAGAAAAGGAATAAAAATAATAACATGGAATGAATAGCCAGTATCTTATGGGAGCGTTGTTCTTCAGAAAGTGTACTAGTGAATCAGTGAATGGAAGGATAAGCGGTGATGGATGGATGATGAGTGGCTTGATGAATTGATTATTTCATTAATTGTGTAATAAAATGACTTCAGATCAACATTTGAAATAGGTCACACACTTCACTTTATGACATCAAAATTACTTTGCCCCAAGAACAAATTTTTTTGGATTGTATTAAATGACATTTTACGACGTGAACTTGACATTATAGTCGAATCATTAGGTACATTTCTGGAAATAATACATGATTTTGAATTCTTTATTGTAACCACCATTCCATCAGTCTGTTTGTAACTTGTCAGCCTTCTCACCAGATGGTGAAATAAGCTCTTTGCAACTGAAAGCTTTTTTAATTTAGATGTTATTTAATATTCCAATACTGTTTTATGATTTTCAGCACACAGCTTTGCACTTATTTTGTTAAATTCGTTCCTATGTAGTTAGTCTATTTCCTTAGTACATGTATGGGTGCCTAATGTTTACATTCCTTGTGTGACGTTGGTACATGTACATAACACATCCCCTTTCTCTCCCTTCCTTCCTCACACCCGCCATCTCTTGATCCTCTTCCCACATCTGAAAAAGTGCTACTTCTCTATTTTCCATTGTCTATATTTTATTTTGTGCATTATTTTTATTTTGGGTTTCTCATATATGAGAAACCATGTGGAATTTAAGGTCGTGTGTCTGATTTACTTCACTTAATATTACAGTCTCAAGACGCATTCATTTTCCTACAGATGACTCAAGTTTATCTTCCTTTACGGCAGAGTAGAACTCCATTTTGTATAAATGCCGCATATTCTTTACCCATTACCTGTTAAAGGACATACAGGCTGCTTCCAATATTTAGCTATTACAAAGTGTGCTGCAACAAACATGCATATGCATGTATCACTGTAATACGATGTGTTTAATCCTTTCGGGAAGATACCTAGAAGGTGGATCACTGGGTCAAATGGAATTTCTAGTTATAGTGATATGAGGAATCCCCATACTGATATCCATAGTGGTTGTACTAGTTTACATTTTCACCAACAAAGTAGACTGAACACTTTTAAGATAGATTTAAAAATCTACAATAAGGTAAGGATACATTAATAGAGAAAATAAACCAAGAATCTCTATTTTATTTTCATAAGAT
>RJWT010048040.1:0-11212 GCA_004365215.1 Cuniculus paca | reverse complement strand
AATGGTTGGTGTCAGCAAAAAAGCAGGCATCAACACAAATGACGTAAAGAGAATATTTATAGAAATAATTGCACAAAATTTCCCAAGAACGAGAAAAGGACCTAACATACAGATAAGTGAGACATATAGAACTCCAGATAGCCATAACCAAAATAAATCTATACTCAGACATATAATAATCAAGATCTCAGAAATTCAGCACAAGAACCTAATATTAAAGTCTGTTGGAGAGAAAAAACAGATCACCTATAAAGGAAAACCCATCAAAATCACGACAGACTTCTCAACATAAACCATCAAGTCAAGAAGAGCTTGGAGTGAAGTATTTCAAGTCCTGAAAGAAAACAACTTCCCCAGAAGCTTGTTTCACTGGTATGATAATTTGGCCTCTATCTTTATCCCTTCCCTACGATTAGAAGATGTCATGAAACATATCGAGGCTTTAAGTAACTATACACAGCAAGCCCTAAATGACACTACTGCTGGTCTCTCTCTCCTAAATGAAGAAGTAAAATTAATGAGATAGGCTGTCTTCCAAAATAGGATGGCATTAGACATTCTTACAGCAGCGCAGGGGGGTACTTGTGCAATTGTAAAAACTGAATGCTGTGTGTACATTCCTGATCCTCCTGCTAATATCTCAATAGCTGTTCAAAATATTAGATGACAAATTAATGACATGTCAGATTCTAAAATTCCCTGGACCCTATCCTTTTCTTCCTTATGGGAAGTAATTACTAGCTCCTCTTGGTGGAAATCCTTTTTAACTATACTCATAATTATTCTGTTGATTCTATTATTTGGTCCGTGCATACTTAATTGTTTCTTTGGCTTTGTCTCCTCCAGACTTAGAGCTGTACACCCACCCAAGATGAAACTGTCTGGTGTCTGTTGAGGGCCTTTAGATAGACCCTCTGTAGAATATCTCTGACTGCCAATCAGCAACTACAATCCCTTTCAGCCTGAATAAGCCAGATCGGTCATCACCCATTTCTCCCTCACAGCAGTTCAGGACACTTCTTCAGAGGGGGGAATGTTACAGGCAGCTGAGTTAGTTAGAAATATTATAGGCAGTCAGATATGGCCAGTCCCTCGAGAAAGTGGACACAGAGGACCAGATGTCTTGTGACCTTAAAGGAGATAGACACCTACCATTGTAGGCCAGATCTCAAGACAAAAGGCAAAACAAATACAACCACACCCTAAGTAGAAACATCAGGGACTAACATTCTAAAAAGGTATGGATCACTTTGCCCATCCCAGTCCAATATAAGAAGAGTCACTGATCCTTTTGTTTGTTTGTTTTTGTTTTTTTCGGCACTGGGGATTGAACTCATGATCTTGCGCTTGCCGGGCAGGCGCTTAGACCGCTGAGCTAGATCCCCAGCCCTGAGTCACTGATCCTTAAGAATGCTTGCTAGCTACATGACTTGCTTCCCTATTTGTCCCTGATTTGGTCAATTTTACCTAAACAATTAATCTTATTGGTTGATCATAGTTCTGTCCCACATCATGCCATTTACTTGTGAGTTCTCAGGTTTTCCCCATTTTGGACCCACCTCACCTTATGGTTTTACCCTATAAAAATCCCTAGAAAAGCCAGAGCCTTTAGCAACCCACTTGGGACCCCTTCTGTCTCTCTCTTGGACAGAAGCTTTCTTTCTCTCAATAAATATATCCTGCCCATTAAAAAAAAAAAACAAACTTCTAACCAAGATTGCTATAACCTACAAAACTATCTTTCAAAGATACTTCCATGACAAAAAACAACTGAAGGGATTCATGACCACCAAACCAACCCTACAAAGAGTACTGAAGGATATTCTAGATAGAGATAAAAATTATCCCAGTCCCAGGAACTGCTGCAGAGTGGAATCACTGAATGGAGCAGGCAATTGAATGGAGGGGAAAAGTAGACAGCCATCAGCAGAAAAATAGCATAGCAGAGACCAGCCAGTGCATGTTGGCTATAACCACTAATGTAGATGGCCTCAATTCACCAATAAAAAGAAACACAGGCAGAGTTGATCAGGAGACAAGATCCATCAATATGTTTTATCCAAGAAACACATTTAACTCAAATGGAAATTCATAGACTAAAAATCAAAGGAGAGAAAAACAATGCTGTATGTGACAGGGAACCAGAAAAAAATGTAGGGGTAGCTTGCCCATCAGCTACAGAATGGATAAGACCATCACTGATCATTGCTCTCCAATAGATAACTGGAGATCTGTTGTTTTATTTCAATGTGTATTTAGTCTCCCATCTGGATTTGTCCTTTTCTGAGTCTTTCTTGGTACCCAGGAGAGGTTCCAGTTTCAAGTCTCTTGCTTCAGCCCCTTGGCAAGCTGCTGCTGGTGCCCTCTGTTCTTGCAATCTGGGAGCATCTTGCATGCAGTTGCCTGTGAATCTGCAGCTGTCTTTCTAAGAGAAAGAAGGCAAGACTTCTGGAGGTCCTGGGTTGGCCATTATCTCTCAATGGTTCCTCCCCTGCTTCATGATCAGGTAGAAACATAAGGGTGGGCTTTCTGTTAAATTGTTTAATTTATTGGGAGAAAGCAAGCAACTAATTTTCAATTAATATCTACATGCCATCTTTTTAAATGTACGTAGTTATCCTCCTGCTCTCTTGTTGAAGTTTCTGAAAAGCAAAATTTCACTATTAAAAGCATCATGGAATTTCCTCATTAGGGCTAATGTTACCAGCTATTATCTTTTATTTTTATTAAAGAGGCTTTCTTCCAGTGAACATGTTTGGCCCCTTTGTCAATGATAAGGTGGCTGAGTGTGTTTGTATGTGGGGTTGTGTCTTCTAATCTATTCCATTGATCCTCAGGTCTGTTTTGATTTCAATACCATCCAGCTATTATCTTTATCCTTGTTGCCTTACCATCTCTTTGAATCCTATACATAATGGGTGAAATTCACAACCCATTGTTAACAGTAAAATGATAAGGCATCAGTGATATTGAAGTTATTAATATCCAGATTATAAAGATCTAAATTTTTACTTACTAGGTCAGAAAATTCCACTAGAAACATCCCCCTGTAAATAAGCTCATCAGGTGTTTTTTTTTTTCCAGCCCCCCCCCCCGACTATTTGGGTCTCTTCTTAATTTTTCTATTTGGTACCTTCTTATTTTAATCATAGACCTTAAAAAACGTTATAAATTGATAAAAGTTAAATAGCAGTGGACCAGACTCCTCTTTAATAATCCTGAAATGATACTTTATTTCCAGGTTCTCTATGGACTACTTTGCATACCTTTTCTTTTAGTCATCAAAATTCCCCATACAGCAGTTATTATTACATCATCGTTTTACAGATTTGGAAACTGAGACTCAGAGAGGTTAAGTACAGTACTTAGGGCCATAGAACTAATACATGTTAGGGCAGGAATTTAGATTGAGTCTGTCTCAAGGCAGAACTCTGCTGTCCAACACCATCTAATGCTGCCTCAGAAATTCTCATTTATTCAGGACTTACATCAATATTAAAAAGCTTGATCCCCAGCCAGGCCTCTGCCTTGTTGCTGGGTGAGTGACCATGCTTCTCATCACCACTGTGGAAAGAAACCTTTGTGACAGTTAGTGGTCTATGTGCATGTAAGAGACGCAAAATAAAGGAAAATCATCTATTTGCATAAATAGAATCTGCTCAGATGTCAGCAATCACAACCTAGCAACAAATGTGACGACAAGACAGAGGAAGATGAAGCATAGCTGCTTGCTTTTCACTTACTGCTGTTCCTGCAGCCTCCATCCTGGACCCTGGGACCTGCCAGGGAGCACGTCCTGTCAGATAAGTCCCACCCAGACAAATGTTGTCATTTGATTTCAACACATCGCTTCAATCCAGATCAGTTCCAGGTCTAAAGTTGATACTGAATCATGAGTGAAATCTGGTTTGACAGCTACCTGGCTGTGATAGCCAATCTCTCACCCCCAACCCTGCCCCACTTGACCCCCGTGGCCTCATATGTCAGAATGTGACATCCCAGGTGTCAGTTGTAACAGCAAGTGCACGGGGTGAGAAAAAGATGGGCAATGACAGTAAAGGTTCTGATGCCCAGTCCATGCTTGGCACCAGGACTGGCTCCGCCTGGGACCCACCAGCTGTGTGTCAGGGAAGTAGGACCATAAACCCTTATGAGTGCTATAGGCGTCCAGAATGTCACCACCAGCATTTTCTTTCTCTTTAACATTGTCCTCTCCTCTAAACTCTGAGTCATTCAGTGTGAATTTGGGTGTCAACTGGCATTTTCCCTTGCTGGGAAAACCTCAGGGTGCAAGAGAATAAGACATGAGTCATCAAAGACAAGACAAATCCACTTTAGCAAGGACTGCCCTATGGAGTAAAATGGGTAGGAAACTGGGGTTTACTAGAGAAACAGACATGATGCAAGACATACTGTATAAGAAATTACAAATTGGCTTACAATGGTCAGTCACAAAGTTGAATAAAGGAGCATACAGAGGGTGTCTGCACACTAGAGGTTGAAGGGTCCAGCCCAAGGGCTGGAGCTTACTGCAGTGTCCCATGCAAGTCTGTGTCAGAAGGCCAAAGGGGTCTATGATGGAACACTGAAGAATCTATGATGGAAAGCTGAAGAGTCTATGACGAAGGCCAAAGAGTCCCAGGTAGAAGCTGAAGAGTCTGCACCAGAAGCCAGGAGATGACGTCCAAGCTGAAGGTGAAGACTGGATCTCCTCTGAAGAAGCAGCCACCAGTCCCTCCTCCTTTGTCTTTTATTGTATGTAGGCTGTTCCCCTGGGGTGGGTGTAGCACTCACACCATCTGCCTGCCCTCCTCTTGCACAGGATGAGGATGTTACAAACCAGGGACCCTGGCCTCCTGCTGAATCACTTAAAGTTCTGACCTTCTCAAATTGACACAATGAACAACATCCTAGAACAGTAACTGCCTGTTCTCTACACCCCAGGATGTAGAGCTGCTGAATCACTTGGCTAAGCTTCTAGACTTCTCAAGTTGACACAATGTATAAACCATAACAGACACCTGTGTGAAAAGGAGCCAGAAAATAACATTTCCTGAACATTTAGTGCATGAAAACCCTGCATGAAGTGCTTTGTGTAAGTTGTAATGGTTTCCTCTCATTTGAGAGCATAGATTTCTAATTTCCCAGTGAATGACTGAAGCTGCAGACAGTACTAAATCCTGCATTTGTTATTTTTTTCCTAAACATACTTATCTATGATAATGTTTACTTTATAAATTACACATGGTAAGACAATAATAACTTACTGTAAATTTTTGCTACCTCAGCAAACTTTTTTTTTCCTGTATTAAATTGAAAATTTTTATCTTTTCACTTAAAAAAGCACTTTATGGTTTTTCTTTTTAGGGACATATACAGGTTGCCAGCATCATTAATCTTAGATTTGAGGACCATCATCACCATCATTATTATCATTATTATTGTCTTTTTTGAGACAGCATCTTTCTTTGTAGCCCAGGCTGCTCTTGAACTTGCAACGATTCTCTTGCCTCAGCCTCCCCAGTGCTGGAATTACAGGCATGCACCACCACGCCCAGCTTTAGGGACCATTATTAAGTAAAATAAAAGTTACTAGGCTGCAAGCACTGCTCATAGCATGACAGTCAATCTGATAAATGAGACAGCTAGGTAACTAATGAGCAGGTAGTATATATAAGATGGATACTCTATAGAAAGGATGATTCAGTCTTGAGCAGGTCAGAGCCAGATAGCACAAGGTTTCATCAAGTTACTCACAGTGGTGCACAATTTCAGACTTATGCATTGTTTTATTTTGTAATTTTCCATTTAATATTTTCCAACTGTGGTTAAGCACCAGCAACTGAAACCATGGACAACACAACCTCAAATGATTTTATTGTGACAACCTCAGAAAGCTCAAAAGCAAAACTACCCATCATCATACACCTATAAAGTCATGGCCCTGGAATCTAGTATGGTACATTCCTGATATTGTTTAGGTCTGAAATCGTTCCAAAAACTTTCACATTCTCAGAGCAAGGGCTTTTGAAAAGTGATTGGATCGTGGGGGTATTGTATTCATCAGTTGATTCAGCCACTAATGAGTTCAACTAATGAAAGTACTTTTAGGAGGTGGAGCCTGGTTAGAGGTCAGTTACTAGGAGTGTGACCTGTGAGGTGGGCCACCCTCTCCACTTCCTCCCTTCTCTCTCTGCTTCCTGGCCACCATAGCATGAACAGCTTTCGTCTGCCAGACTCTTTCACCATGCCCTTCCTACCTTGGAGCCTGCCAACACTGGATTGAAACCATGAGTCAAAAATAACCTCTCTTCCTTTAAATTGTGGGTACCTAGGATTGTGTTAGAGTCACAAGAAAGTGAACAAGACAATTCCATAACATCTTTCCTTTCTATAACACTTCTCCACCTGGAGCTAAGAGAACACTGTCAGAAAAAACCAGGCAAGTTTTCATTTGCATTAATCTCTCCTGCTCTGTGTCTGGGAAAGGAGGATCAGATTGAGGGTCAGTCCAACCCAGCTACTTCCTAAGGCAAAGGCCTCTCAGGACTTCTGAGAGACTCTGTAATGCTTGATACATTGTGTCAAATTGAGAAGTTTAGAAGTTTAAGTGACTCAGCAGAGGGGCAGGGTCCTCACTTTGTAAACATCCTCATCCTGTGCAAGAGGAGGGCATGGAGATGGTGTGAGTGCTACACCTGCCCTGGGTCAGGGGTATCCTGCTTACAATGTAAAGGAGAAAAAGAGGCTTGCTCTCTCCTTTTGCTCTTGTTGCTTTTGCTGTCTTCTGCCACCTTAAAGTGTTGTCCTTGTGCCATGTCACTCTGTCTTAGAACCAATTCATTATGAACTGACATCTCTTTGAACTGTGACCTAAATAAACCTTTCCTCTTAACTTTGGGCATTGGGCATTTTGTTCCTACAATGAGAGAAAAGTAACTAACACAGGCTGCCTTCCTCACACATATCCTAAAGCACTTTTGAGATGATACCAGACAGGCACTCTGAGCCCGACAAGGGCAGGGTCTTACCCCAATTATGCCCAGGCCAGTGGCGGATGACTGCTTGACAAGATGAGTAGAATGCTTACTCATCCTCCTGCACATCTTTGCTGACATTGCTGGCAACAACATAAATGTCATCTTAGGAAACCATGGTCCCAGACTTCAGAATTTTTAATTTTAAAGAATATGTAGGACTGTCATGTAGTTCTCAATGTTTTGTTCAACCAAGTAAGTATACATGCCACTTCATTTGTTATCACTATAATATCCTAAAGATGGGAACTTAAAATATAAAAAACGTAGAAAGACACTGTCTCACTGAAAAAAAAAAAAAGAGGCTTTCTCAAGAAAGAAATTAGGCATGGTTATGTTGACATACGTAAATATTTTTGTCACAAATTGAATGAAAATATTACCTGTCTGCCTGAGTTCTTAGATGAACACCAAGGGAATGCTGGTTAAGATGGAAAAACTTTAGACTGAGAGTCAATCTCTGACCCCACCACTAAGGATCTTCACGACCTTAGACAAGTCACATCATCTTTGTGGTACTTAGTGTCCTAGTATCTTGGTTACTTCTTTTCTGTTGCTGGGACAAAACACCTGACACCCAAAGTGAAGCAAGAAAAGATTTATTTAGCTTACAGCTTCTGGAGATTTCAGTCTATAATCAGCTGGCTCCAAGGCAGGGTGGCATGGCACTGGGGCAACATTTCAAGGCAGCAGCCAGAGCAAAAGTGCAAAAGGCAAGCCTCTTCTCCATCCCTTATATTGTACATAGCCTTCCCCCCACTCCAGGGCAAGTGTAGCACTCACAAAATGTCCTTGCCCTCCTTTGCACAGGATGAGGATATTTACAAAGTAAGAACCCTGGCTCCCTGCTGAGTCTCTCAGTTAAACTTCTAAACTTCTCAAGTTGACACAATGTATCAACCACAGCACCTAGTCAATTTCTGGTTGCTGGGACACAATACCTGATATCCTCACCTTAAGGGAAGAAAAATAATTTTGGCTTCTCTGTTTTAAGAGGTTTTATTCCACAGTCAGCTGGCTCCAGGGTAGAAGTGATCAAGAGGTAAGGCCCTGGTACAGAGAAAAGCAGCTCATGTCATGGTGGCTGGGAAGCAGAAAACATGGAAGGCAGCAGGTTAGGAAGATAAACCTTTCTAGATTATGTCACATCCCCAGTGACCTGCTTCTTCTGACCAGACCCAGCCTCCTGACAGCAGGTCAACTATCTTGTCCACATAATCCAGTCACCTTCCAAACACATGAGGCTTTGGGGGGCTATTTCAGGTCTAAATGATAACATTTAACTGCATCCTCCAGAATTAGTACCCAGCTTTGAAGGCATCATAAGGATTAAATGAAACAATCAGTAAGAAACACAAATGGGGCCGGGGATTTAGCTCAGCGGCTCAAGTGCCTGCCTGGTAAGCATGAGGTCATGAGTTCGATTCCCAGTACAAAAAAAACCAAAAACAAAAACAAGAAAACAACAACAACAAAAAAACCACAAGTAAGAAAGCATCAATTTCTTCATCGTTTAAATAAGGGAATTTGCTTTGATGACCCCCCCTTCAAGTTTCTGTGATTTAAAAAAGAAAGAAAAAAGGAAAAAAAAAAACCCAAACCTCCTGGGTGGCAAAGGGTATGCTTCAGAGAGAAAACACTTTCTTGGTTTTTTGGAAAGATCAAAGCCTTTGAGGAGAAAATTTCCCCTAAGACCTGGGACAGATCAGATTTGAAGGAGCCCTTGTAATTGTTCAGCTTCCCTTACCCCAGTGTCCTTTCACTGATTGTATACGTACACAAATCAAAGCAGCAAATGCTTTTGGATTGTGGTTTGGGAGAGATGGGGTCTCAGAGACAGACATGAGAGCTTCCCCTCAGGAAGTTGAGATTGGGGTCAGGAAATAAAAATAAGGACATGAAAAAATAAATAAGAAAAGATTTTAACCCAGACCATATAACTGGCTTTGAGCTCAGGGTGTCAGTATTGGGAGGCCCTGCTCTATCGCTGTCACTCTCTGTTATGGACTTTCAGACAGGTTCAAGGGTGTTGAATCCCAGGAGAATACAGGGAAGAAGGTGAATACATGTATGTGGGGTGTGTAGTGCCCAATCACATGTGTGCTTACGAGGGGGCCAAGGTGACGCTTTTACTTCCCCAAAGCCGTGGTTCCACTTCAATCTCCCAGGGCCAACTCCACCTGAGATCCACTAAGAGTGCCAGTCCCATATTCCTTAAGTTTGTCACCATGGAAGTCGTCCATGACTTCAGCTCACTTATTTTCCCTAACTCGCAGATTGGTTTGCACATGAGATGAATGAGACTGGAGAGAGGTTAGGCAAGAGAGACATTTTGCAAAGCACAAAGTATGATTTAAAAGCAATACAGCTCAGTGCATCGAGCACCAGGATGGGCACAAGTGTATTTATGGCACCCGTCTTTGCCTAACTCTTGAATTGGGCTCCATCTCTAGAATCTATTGTTGTCGCAAAATCTGGCTTAAACCCAGCCTCACCCATGAAATGCATATTTATGGATTGTTCCGTGGTACCCAAGAGGTTCTGGAAGGCTGACAATCATGTAAGGAAGGCTCTCTCTCTCTCTCTCTCTCTCTCTGAATGCATGTTTATATAATCCATCAGGGAAGAGTGAGAGCAAACCAGATGTAACCTGCTAAAGGACCCTGAGTATCAATATTTTATCAGGTAATGTCATGAAAGTCATACTTCCAAAGTCAAAGTACAGCTGAGGGTCAGCTGCCCAAGGAAAGTGGCCTTAAAGGGTCTCACTATGAAAGTAAGACTGAGCCAAGACACCTCACAGTGTCACTACCACTCTACCTTAAACCCACTAACCATGCTGAGGACATTGTAGCAGTGCCACAACTCCCTGCACTTGGATATGTGTTTGCAGCAGCTCAGGGACGCATGGAACCTGGAATTGGGCAGTGGTGGTGGTTTGAAACAGATAGCAAACCAAGAGATGTTTTCAGCTACCAGTATCAAGCTTCCCATCTGCTTTTTTAAGGCTAAGTTTGAGATACATCCTCGGAGGTCAGGAGGCAGGTTTCTGAGCTCTTGCCTTATGCAGGGATTTTCTTTTTTATTATATGTACATGTGATCCAGAGCTTTCAAACAAAACCCCGAAAGTTTTATTACCATTTTCTGAACAGCAGAGATAATTTTGATAAGTGCTATCACAAATAAAGTTGCATCTAGAGAAGCCTCTGTATAACAATAGAATAAAATAATCAAAAAGATGAAATGGTTCAAGTGGCAAAGAAATCATCCATCCTCTTCCTTATCTCTTGCTCCCACCTCTTTCCCCCAGGAAGACTGACTTTTAAAATACTGCAGGTCTCAACAGGAAATCTGCTGAAGGTGCAAGAGTGAAGTTTAATAGGGTCTGCTCTGTGCTTGATCACCTTGCTGTCAGTGGGGACACCTACTGCTGGAAAGAATGACAGGTCTGATAAAAAGAGAAAGGAGCAACCAGCAGGGCTGGCATCCCAGGACAGGACACGCTTCAGAGAGAAATCTGCCAGAGAAAGGCGGGCTCTGCCAAGACCTGCCAAGGCTGGCTTGCAGCAGAAAACCTCCCCTGGGTGTCTGTTGGTTGGGTAGGGAGCAGGCAGTTCTCTGTATGACAGTGTAGGTTTTCTATAAGCCCCAAACTCAGAAAAAAAAGTGTGTTATACATCGATCCATCTGAGGCTAATTTTTTAGGCATTGGCTAGAGCACTAGGCATTACAGTTCTCCAGAGAAATAGAACCAATAGGATAGAAAAACAGATATATATTTATTTATTAAAAGGAATTGGTTCACATAATTATCGTGGTAAAAGATTCTTCTGGAAACCCAAAAGCATAAGAGATGTAGTTGTAGTTCAGACCCCATGACCTGAGAACTGGAGAGCTGATGATACAGATTTCCATCCAAGTCTATATACTAAGAACCAGTCTGAGGGCAGGAGAAGATCAGTCTCAGCTCTAGAAGTCAGGGAACAAATTCTATCCTGATTTGTCTTCTGTTCTATTCAGACCTCCAATAAATTGGAGGAGGCCCACCCAGGTTAGGGAGGGCCATCTGCTTGACTCAGTCTCCTGATTCAAATGGTAACCAAGTCTATGGACCATTAGCATCTGGGAAGGAGTCAGAGAATGGAATGCAAGGGGCAGAGCAAGGGGACAGAAT
>RJWT010048039.1:0-11210 GCA_004365215.1 Cuniculus paca | reverse complement strand
GCCAGTCCCCTTAACTTGCCAAACCCAGTTATAAAGATCTAGAACATTCTGAGCAGCTTAGTGGGGAAAGCAGAGTGAAAAAGGCGAAATCTAATATCTAAAAACAGTTTTGCACTGCGATCCTCCCCACATATGAGCCTCTGATTCCTTGAGGCTTTCCAAAACTTTCGTTTGTAATCTTTTAATGGGTTTGGAGAATGGTACAGTGTCTCACACATGTACAGTATTTCCCTCCACCAGTGTCTTATTTACAGTCGACCAGTGGAATTCTGTGGGTTTCTTTGAAATGAAAACATTCCTTTGAAATTGGAAGAAGCCTTAGAAGGCACGCGGCTGCATCTCTTCATTTGTTTCTTTCCTCCTTCATCTAAGGAGCTGGGATGTGCCTTCCTGCTCAGCCATTCCCAGTGGGGCGGGGCCAGGGGCGGGATGTGTCATTCCACCTCGGGTGCCTCACGCCGGTGAGGTGGGTGGTGGCAGAGAAGGTTCTAGAACAAGTCAGAAGGCCCGTCTGTGGAACTCACAGGTGCACCTAGTTTCACCCCATCGTGGGAAGACAGAAGCCCCCAGGGCAGGTTCACAAATCCAAAGGTGTCGAACTCACCAGTATTTGCTTTGTGCTTTTCATATTTCACACAGCAAATCTCAATCGTCCTTTGGAGTCCTCCTAGGCCTCCCTCAGAATAATTCCAAATATTTTATAGTAACACATCCATTCTCCTAATAGCTCTTCAAGAAAGAGGGTCATGGAGATGAACCTCCCCTCTTTCTTTGGGGAAGAACAGAGGCCCAGATGTCACCGAAGGCCCAGCCTGTCTGAGCCCTTCCTGCTTCTCGGGTGTTTCCTGTGACCTCCTCCCTTCCCAGCGCCCTGAGCAGAACACCATCATGACACTGATGCTGCCCGTCTTACTGAAGACCCTACCACCCCCTAGCACTTCCTGTTGGGTGGCCTGCCCGTGGGTTCACCCACTTTGGTGGGCAGAACCTCTGGTGACCAACACTACCTCCAAAAGGCTGAGCCACCGGCCCCACCATTTACCCCCATCTAGCTGGGCCTGGTCCCCTCAAACAAGTGTGAAAAACGCCACCTTTGCAGGCCGGAATCTGAGAGAAACTGGAACCTGCTGCTAGCTCCATTCCCACTTGCTTCTCGTGTTTGCTGTTATTTTTTAACACTTTTTTTTTCCTCATAAAAGCACTATCCTCTTCCCCAGAGCTTGCCTGTAGCGAAGGCATGGTCTGTACAACTGCAATTATTTCAGAGAACAGATGGAGTGAGGAGCAGAAAGTCTGTTAATAGTAATAGAAATGCTACATGTTAACCTGGACAGCACATGATGACAGTCCCATGACTACCCGTTCTGTTCCCACCAGCTGGGCAACCAAAGTAGGAATGAGATATTCACAAACACAGCCATCAGCCACGTAGCCACCTAAAGTTAGAACTCAAATTCCTTCACACTGGGGGCCCTGGAGACTGCAGGCTCAGGCCCACGGCAGTGGACGCCCGGCCGCCGCCCAGCACCCAGCCTCACGGGATGGCCCAGCCACCAAGGCGGGCTTCCTGTGTCCGTGGAGGCCCAGACCTGGCTTCTAGGCAAACACCAAACTTGCTGGTCCCAGCCAGGAGCCAACCCAACCAGTGTGCTCCATAGATGCTCGTGGGAGGAGGCGGGAGAGCTGCCCTTGGCTTTCTGGGAGGCAGGGAGGGTGCGAGGCCAAGGCGAGAGATGTGTAGTGTGGTGTCTGGGCCAGATCTGGGACCGGACAAGCCTTTGGCCTCTCCTTGAATGCCAGCTAACAATGTCTTACTCCAACAAGGGAAGTGGATAAATTCATCTCACCTTTCAGAATGAATGGATAAACCTGGTGTGATGGCATACGCCTATAGTCCCAGTGCTCAGGAGGCTGAGGCAGGAAGACTACTGTGAGTTTGAGGCTAGCCTGAATTATATAGTGAGTTCAATGCCAGCCTACATTGCAAAACTGTCTCAAAACAAACCACAAAAAAAGAACAGAAGGGTAAATTCATTTTACCTCTGAGGTATTTCTTAAGTACCTTGTACAATGCAAGGCATTTCAAGGTTAAAAAAAGAATAATACCTGCTTTCGAAAAAAAAATCATCATCTAATAAAGGTCAAACGAAGTCCCCATGTAACCAGATCTATAGCAGAATAGGGTGAATGTCCTGGCAGAGGTACAAGCAAAAATGAGACCAGGGTTCAAAGAAAGAGAACATTGTCTCTGGCAGAAAGGAATTCGAATGAATAAGTCTTCAATGGTGATATGTGGCTTGGAAAATGGGAGGGGTTTCGGACAGCAGAGAAATCAGAACAAATAAGGGCACACAAGAGAAGAAGCAAAGATCGTGTCAGAGACCAGCAATGTCCCCAGTCTGCGTGGGCCCCCATGGGATCCGAGGGGGGCTGGACAAGCTGTTGAGAGCAAGCCTGGCAACGCCAGGTCATGGGGGGTGTTGAACTGCCAAGCCTGCGGCGAGCTGAGCCTTGGGAAGCTCCCCAGGTGGTCATGTAAGAGCCAGTTCCACGCATATTTCCAGCCTGCATCAAGTGACCTCCCGCTGGCAGCTCAGATCGGCCCTGGTGTGAGTATTTGCCCAGGGAAAGAGGCGAGCACTACCAGCCAGGGCCTGGGTACCGCGCTAGGTCACTGTGCTGGAGAGCAGGCACCAAGCGAGCAGGAAGGAAGTGTGGGAGAAGGCCGCCAGGGAGCTGGTGACGCAGTCACAACAGAGCTCTGCAGACCTGACCCCAAGGCAAGGGCATGAGCACAGGCCCAGAGTCCAGAGACCCTCATCTTGGCGCCCCCTAGGGATGGGCCATGACCTGACAGGGGGAGTTAGAAGATGAGTTATCTTTTTAAAATATATTTTTATGAGCACCTATTTAATGTTACAAAGTGATTCAACACGGTGTTTTCAAGCATGCATAGACTGCAATAGACTTTCCTCACACTCATCCCTCCTCATCACCCTCCTCCTTATCCCCTTCCTCCTGATAATCGTCCAGCTGTCCATTGACCTCAGTGGCTGACAAAGAGGCAGAGCCATTCACAGAAACGGGTGGAGTCAGGAGGACCAGCCGACGTGGTAGAGAGGGAGTGTGACCCCAGAGCTGGGGGTGTCCGTGTGGTCGCTGCTCCTATCACAGAGCCCACCCACCCTCTCATCTGTCACTTAGGAGCACTCCTTTTCCTTCCCACCCTCAGTGCACCCTGCTCCCACCCTCCAAGCGATGTGGCTAATCCGACAATGCGTCCTTCCACATGGAGCGATTCCTGCAGCTGCCTGGCTGCGGATGAAGCTTTGACATTTCATTAAGTCCCTTGGCTTGAGCGGGACAGTGAGGTTTCAGCAGCCCACAGAGGGACGGAGCACATGGATTCTGGGGAGGGGACAGAACTTGAGCTCACCAGCATTTGAACTCTGTGCTGGACGCACCAGCAGCCTCTTGCGCACAGCCGTGTATGCCAGGCGAGAACACCGCTTCCCCACACATCATGAGCAGGCAGGTGCCAAGGCGGGCCGGTCGTCCCTAGTGGACTGGGCAGCACTGGGGAGGAAGGCACTTGATTCGGGGACTCTGGAACACGCAGCCAACACGCGAGTCTCGGTGGTGTGTGTGCGTGTGTTTTAAATGGCACAAGTGTCCAGAGACCTCGGTGTGCAGGAATTTACAACATACAAACGAACACCTGAATGAAGCCCCCACCCAAACTGTCCCTCTGCCCCTGAGCTGTGCCTGTCCTGCTGTGCAGGAGGAATGGGGTGGGATCTGGGGGCAAAGGACATGGCCTTAAATCCCAAAGGAGTCATCCATTTGGTCACAGTGGCTAGAATTTACTGCTCACTTTACATGCGCCAGGCATTATCACGACCCATAGATTAATTCACCTAGTGTGCAGAAGGATTTAAGAGAAAAGCCTGGGATGCTTATGAGCTCCACCTCAGAGATAATGAACTGATACCAGAGAGTTTAGGCAAGCTGTCCAGGGCTGCACAGCACCTGAGTGGGACTCATACCGCCATGCCCTGCACAAGGGTCCCCTAATTCCTTTGAGACTCAGTCTTTTCACCTAATTTCTATTTAGGGAATTTTCCCTGTAGTAACCCCCTTTTCCCAGTAATATGACTCTGGCCAGTTACAGAAAATTATGGCTGTAAACGAACCAAGCCCACATCACCTGCTGCCATTGATCCAACATTTGACCCTGGCAAAATCATCCTCTATTCTTGGTCAGACCCCTGTGACAAGCTCAGGGGTGGTGCACAGCTGAACGTGCGCAAGGCCCCAGGCTCCATCCCTAGTGCATCCACCCCTAAAAACCACCACCTCCTCTGTGAAGACACCTGCTCCACTCGGCGCCCACCGGGTTCACTCAGCCCTGGGTTTGTGTCTCTGACCTGGATCCTGACGGGTCAAGGGTGCTGTGTGTGGGTTTCATTGTTGTTTGCTGCACTGGGGGATTGAACCCAGGGCCTTTGCATTGTACTACATCCCCAGGTCTTTTTGTATCTTTTATTTTGAGACAAGGTCTTGCTAAATGGCCCAGGCTGGACTGGAATTTGTGGTCTTCCTGCCTCAGCCTCCCATGCTGGGCTGGTACTCTGGTTATGTACATCCTGCTTTGCTTGGTGGCTTGAGGCAGAACATGCATGTGGCCGAAGGTAGCTGAACCAGCTGCAGAACCTGGGACCTTTGGCTGGAAGGAAAGGTAGCTGGAGGGCACGCTAACTGCCTCTGAGGCTCACAGCGACCTCTGTGTACGAGGACAGGATCTGTTCTCATGCCATTATGGAAGGAAGTATGAGTTGTAGGGAGGCATTTTCAGCTGTGTAAGACACAGCCCATTGTTAAGCCCTGGGTTGTACCTGGTGACTGGTGTAGCCAGGACAATGAGGGACGCCTGTGGCTGAGTTTCCCACAAAGACCACGGGCCCTGGTCTTTCCAGCATTTGGAAGGAACTCATTATCAGCCTCATGTCCAGGCCAGCTTAGGCCTCTGAAGACAGAGAGGCCATGGGTGCTAGCCCAGCCCCCAGACCCAGCTGAGACTTCAGACCTCAGCCTGCAGCGCCAGAACTCTGGGGATGGCTTTCATGCTCGACCCTCCTGCTCACAGAATGGCTGCTGCACACCCGTTCACATTCCAGGCAAGAAGAAGGGGAACGGATGATGAAATGAAAAGCACCAAGGATTTTCCTTCCATGAGATTTTGCCTCATGTCCCCCCAGAGACTTTTCTGCTGCATGTTGGCCAGAGGAGGCCTCCCTTCAGTGCAGTGGAGGCTGGGAAATCTAATACTTTTGGTTCCCAGCCTTTAGAGTAGAGGCAGGGAGGCAGAAGGATCGCTGATCTACAAGGCCTCTTTCCAAACACGTCAAAGCACAGTGAGAGTCCTCGCGCCGGGGCGGGGGCACCTCTGTCTGCACAATCAGCATGCATCTTCGTGGGCTGCTCTGGGAGCAAGACGGACCTGCCAGGTGGACGCCCGCCTGAAACAGGGGCCGGTCCTCAGGATGAAAGGCTCAGGTTCAAGGGCACCAGCACACAGCGTCCTGGAGCCCTGCGGCCGAGCAGCAGCTGCCAGGCGCAGCCTCCCAGGAAGAAGGCTCTTAACTAGGTTCCCACGCAGCGCTGTGCGGGGGAGGCGCCAACCTCCGCCCACCACGGGCTAAATCTGTGCTCCAACCACCAGCATCACGAGCAGTGGGGGTCTGGGCGGCCCCGTGTGCCTTCCGCTTCCGATGGGGCCTCCAGGCGAGGCGCAGGAGCTCCGACTAAGGCCGGGGCAGCCCGGGCTCTGCCCAGCGCTTGCGCCATGTGCCCTGAGCCCTGAGCCCTGAGCCCGGCCTTCTCGGCGCCAGGAAGCACACCTGCGCTGTCACTGGGCAGGTTTGGCCAGCAATGACTTGGGAGTCCGACTTTCGGACAGTGGTTCTTGGCCCTGACACTGCAGGAGAGGCCCAGCGCCGGCACTGGGACGCATGAGTCCCAAGCCCCTGGCGATGGGAAGCGGCCTTGCGGCAATGCTCGTGGGCAAGCAGGGGCAGCAGCATCAGGGCCCAGAGAAAATGGCTCTGCGCCCCGCTGGGGCCTGTGCCACCTGGGCCTGTGAGGAAACGGGCGTGCTCGAGGGCAGACCCTGCCCAGCTCCCTCCCTGGAGGCTCTGGACGGGCACAGTGGCCTCTGAATCTCTGACTCGGGAGGCCTGAATGTCTCCAATTTGCCCTAGTGGGGTAGGGAAATGAGGGTGCTGAGGGAAGAAGTCTGCACTCCAAGACACAAGAGGCACCACACACGTGGCAGGGCCAACAGGAAGCCCCAGTCTCGGGGGGTGGGGGCAGAGGGATGAGGGACCGCTGCAGGGGCAGTGGCTCAGTCACTTTCTGTTACTGTGACTGAATACTTTAGACTGAATAATTTACGAACAGTGGAAGGTGAGGCGACTCAGTGCTAGAGGCTGAGAAAGCCTGAGAGCATGGCGCCCCCGTGTGGCGAAAACCTTCTTGCTGCATGGTTACAGTGCAGGGCATCACACAGCAGGACAACAAAGGTGCCAGCTCAGGCCCCTGTTCCTCCTCTAAGCCACTAGTGTCATCCTGGAGCCCTCCCACACGGCCTCATCTAACCCTAACTCCTGCCAAAGACCCCCACCTCCAAGTGCAATTACAATGAATTTGAGGGCCACGTTCCTGAACCACGCATTTGGGAAAGACACTTTCGAGCCATAGCAAGTGAGGGCCTCCACTGCAGTGTTCACAGGAAGGACAGAGAGTCTGAGAAACTCCGGGAGTGCTGGTGGCTGCCCTCAGTTATGTGGTCCCCAGCCTGGGATGCTGCGGGCAGGGCGATGGTGGCTTGGCCCGAGAAAGAAGGTGGTCCAAGTTGTGTGCTCTGGGAAGCTAGTTTGCATTTGCGGAATGTGCTGTGGGCCAGAATCGGCCAACCCCGGGGTGGGGGTGGGGGACAGTCTCTCCTGGAGCATCAGAAGATACAGAAGACAGAAGGCCTGGTTAATCTGGGTCCCCCTCTTGGTACTTCCAGGACTCATGACTGTCTCAAGGTCTCCTGTAATCTGGTCACATTCTGTCCCCAGATGACGAGGCCTTCCTTTCTGTCTGGAAAAGGCAGAAGGCACAAGCACACATCTTAAATGGCCAGTGGAAGGAAGGGGCATGGAAACTCTCAAGTTCATCTTAATGTCAAGAGGGCCCTGGAGCCCAGGCATCTGTCTTAGTCAACCCAGGCCGCTGTAACAAAACTGCCGCTGGCTGGGTGGCTCACACAGCTCACAGTGGTGCTCACAGATTGGGAGGCGGAGAAGGCCAAGGCCGAGGTCTCTGGGGTGACCGCTCCTTCACCATGCTGACTGGTCCCTTGCACAGCTCGGCCCACACAGGCCGTCACTGTGCCTGCCCCAGCCATTTCACCTGCAGAATTTCTTTGTGCAACCCAGCTCTGATCACGGGACCTTGTTCTCCCTTCTCACACCCACCCCATGCTTGTGAACCTCCCCTGGCATGTGCCCCTCCACCACCTGCATCTTTTTTTAAAGAGATCTTTCCTTTCACAATCGCCAACTGTAAACCTGTCTTCAAGGTCTGAAAGTTTATTTTCAGTTTCTTTCAAGCCGTTTTGCCAGCTTTCAATGGAGTTTTTAATTTCATGGATATCTCTTTGAATCTGGTTCATGCATTCTAAACCTTGCTTATGTTGTTCATTCAAGGTTTCCTGCATTTTCCTATGCTCCTCTACTTTTTTTAATCTATGTGTTCTTTAGATATGCTCAGCAATTCTTTTATATTTTTCATTTCTTTTCTCTACCTGAGGTAGTAGTTCCGATCTAATTTCTTTCATGGCCCCATGAAGTTTCTTTACTTCAGTTGCCATCACTTCAGAAGCTTCAGGTGTGTGACTCCGGATCTCTTCCATGTTTTCATCTCCTGGACTTGCTCTGCATGGATTGGAGGCCAGGGACTGCCTTTTGCTTTTTCATCTTGATAATTTCCTGGGTTCTCCCAGACAAGCAAGTTGTTGGGTCCCAGGCATTTCCCACATTGGCTACAACTTCTCCGAGGTGTGGCTGGCTGGTTCTCCCAGCCAGTGCTGGCTACAGGTACCTGATGGTAGACAGCAGGTGCGCTGGTGTGGGGCTGGTTGCTGCCTTTCCCAGCCAGTGCTGGCTACTTGCAGGAAGCTCCCTGATGGCATACCAACCGGGGTGCGTGCTAGGGCAGGAATGGCTGCTGCTTCTCCACCACCTGCATCTTATTGGCCTCTTCTTCTCTTCCCTTGACCTTGTGAGCTCTACATCCATACTTGCAGAACAGGGGCTGAATTGGTGGTGCAGCAGAAGAAGGGAAGCGGGTGGACTTGAGAGCCATTTAGCAGGCAGCACCACCAAGGCTGGATGGCGTTTGGGAGAGGAGGGCGAAGATGGCAGCTGGGCTCTGATTTTCACACCCTGATGGAGGGCACCTTCCTTCACAGAGGGGACCAGGTGAGGTTGGTACACACAGTGAGTGAAAGTGCTTTGCAGCAGCCAAGGGAGATGTGACCTGGACCACTGAACATATGGTCTGGAGATTCGAGGAGAGCTTGGCCAGAGAAATGATGGGCTCTGGGCAGAAGAGCTCGAGAGAAAGGAAAAAGCCCAGGCCTGGCATGTGGGGTGAACTTCGAGGAGGAAGGATGGCATGGAATCACAAAAGCCCAGGAAACAGGACATTCGATTCCCTAGGCCCAGCCACCAGGTTACTCTTTCCCTCTTGACATCAGTGAGACAGAGAGACTGACAGCTCTGAGACAATGCCATGTGATCACTGTAATCCCCTCCAGATTATGGTTTCAGTTTATTTTTAGCAAGTAACATGCTCAGGTGGCTCAAAAATTAAAACGTTAGAACCAACACATAGAAGCCTGTTTTCCACCCCTAGCCTGCTGTGTGACTTGGCCTTCACCTGCAGCCTCTAACCATTTGTCCCATTGTTGTTTGTGCAAATATAAGCAAACTGAAGGAATAGATCATTCTCTTATATAAAAGTGAGGTACTAGATACATTGTTTTGCACTTGTCCTGGAGAATTTTTCATGTCAGACCTGAGAGATCTTCATATTTTTGTTTTGTTTTGTTTTGTCTTTACAGCTATAGGGTTTTCTATTGGGAGTATGAATCATTGTTTACTAACCAATCCTCAGCTGATGGACACTTGAGTTATTTCCAACTTTTGCTGTTACAGACAGGGATGAATGAATAACCTTATGTACTACAAGTTATTTACCAAGTATGCAGATGTTTTTAGAAGGAAATGGCAGAAACTAGATCGCCGAGTTGGGGAGCCAGTTGCCCTCAATACACATCCACCGAGCAGTGTATTGGGCCTGCCCCCTGCCCCCCAGCCTCACCCACAGAATGTGTGATCAGCCTTCAGGATTTGTGTCGTGTTTGGAAAGGGCTTGGATTCCATCCTTCTTTCTTCAAGCAGGATCGCTTTCTTTTTAGTTTCCCTTTATTGCAGTAAGAACACTTAACCACTTAAAAGTAAGATCTACCCTCAAAAGATTTTTAAGTTGCAATACAATATATACAACGTTGCACAGTAGGTCTCTAGCTCTTACTCATCTTGCCTTGCTGAAAGTGTATACCCACAGGTCAGCAGCTCTTCATCTGCCTCTCCCCTTTGCTCCAAGGAATCACTCTTTTGCTTTTGGTTTCTGTGGGTTTGGTTATTTTCAATCACACATATAAGTGGAATCACACAAAGTTTGACCTTCCATGACTACTTTTTTTCACTTAACATAATATTGTCAAAATTCATTCATGTCACATAGTTCAATATTTATTTCCTCTTTTAAGGCTTAATAGTATTCTACTGTATATACAGATGGTCCTGGTTCACTGAGAATTTTTCAGCTTTACAATGTTACAAAGGTGATATATATTCAGCACAAATCTTACTTTGATTTCTGAATTTTGCTCTTTTCTCAGACTAGTGATTTGTAATACAATACTTTCTTACGATGCCCAATGATAGACTAATGTAAATGTTTTGAACACATTTAAGGTAGGCCTTTAAACTATAAGTAGGTTAGGTATAATAAAAGCATTTTGTGTTTATTTTGGGGTTTTTGTTGTTTTTGTTTTGTTTTGAGACAGGATCTCACTGTGTGGTTCAGGCTGGGCTTGAACTCACGAGGTATGTAGCCCAGGCTGGCCTCAAACTTACAGCAGTTCTTTTGCCTCAGCCTCCTGAGTGCTATAAATAACTATTTTTTAACTTACAAAGGGTTATCATGATGTAACCCCACAGTAAGTCAAGGAGCATGGGTATATATGCTTCTTTAATCCATTCATCCACTAATGGACATTTGGATTGCTTACATATTTTGGCTATTGTGTATGGTACTACAATGAGCATTTAAGTGCACATTATTATATTAGCTTTCCTGTCACTGACACCCAATACCTGCTACTACAATTTACAGGAGGAGAGGTTTATTTTGGTTCACAGTTTCAGTGGGCTCAGTCCATGGTCACCTGGCTCCATGGTGAAAGAACATGGCAGAGGAAAGCAGCTCACACCATGGTGGCCAGCAAACTGAGAGAAGGGAGAGTCTGGAGGGGAGAGGGGAGGGAATACACCCTTCCAGGTCACACCTGCAGTGAGGACCTCTTCCAACCACACTTCACCTCTGAGTGTGAGACTTTTGAGGGACAATTTAAATCTAAACTATATCAGTAGGTGTCTCTTTGAGATTTTGACTTTAATTCTTTTGATCAAATCGTCAGAAGCAGAATTCCTGGATCATACAGACAGGCTGACTTTCGCATTATGTTGAGAAGTCTCAGAATCTATTAAATAGATGTTAAAAGCAGAGAGAGAGTAGATTATCCCAGCTCAGCCTCTTCATTTTTTTAAAGATCAGGCCAAGTAGGAAAAGTTTAGCTAAGATCCACCAGGCCACAGTAAAACCAGCATTCATGGTACCAAGTACAGGCCTGGCATTTTACAAGGTCCACGTGACCTCTTCTTTCTACCAAAGAAAGAAGACATGTGACAAGTACGAAGATATCTGGTGATGACTCCATTGTTTGGAGCACTGGGGATCAAACCCAGGGCCTCGTGCATGCTAGCAAGCACTCTACCCCTGAGCCACATCCCCAAGCCTCATTCCACTGTTGA
>RJWT010048038.1:0-11199 GCA_004365215.1 Cuniculus paca | reverse complement strand
TCTACACCAGGTGCAGACTGAGGGCACCTGGGCCACGGCTGAGCGGACCGACGGCTCCCTGCCTTCAGGTGGGGGACAGTCAGGTGAACGTCAGGGACAGCGGCTGCTGGGAAGAACGCGCCTGGCTCTGGCCGATTGCGGCAACCATGGGTGAGAAGACAAAGCCCCAGGAGAGGTGTCTGGTTGATTCACCCCAAGAAGAGAGGGTTCAGAAGCTGGGGCGCAGGTCTGAGGAAGGTTCTCAGGCAGAGGCCGAGGTGAAAGCCTGAGGCTTCCCTGCCTCCACTTCGAGAGAAGAGGAAATGGGTTTGGAGAGCACCGCATGGAACCAAAAATAAACGCAGAACTGTGCCCATCAGCATTCTGAGGGCCCAGAAACCAGAGCAGCTTAGGGCCTTCCTCAAAAACAAACCAAGCAAAACAAAACAAAACAAAACAAAACAAAACCAAACCGAATGACCACGTACAAGCTTGGTCAAACACAAACCAAAAAGATGGGCGAGATCTCTCTAGGGTCTTTTGGTGTCATCTGCAGTCGGCTCTTGGTTGCAGAGATTGTGAATAGGAGCAGCACAGCTTAACTATTAATTGACTTTATAATAATTCATGATGGTTAGGTTTTATGGCTATTTTCCATAGCTTGTGATTTTCAATAATAAACATGTTTCATTTTTTACATAAAGATAAAAATCTTTACCTTTAAAAATCTCTGCGAGTCTCTCGGGAATCAAAATTTATAGTTCAGTTTTTAATAAAGTCTGGAATTGCCTGCGTGACGCTGCACCCACAGAAGCTGGAAAAAGTCAAATGTGCTTTTATGGAAACGTATTGTGTGACACTTGCTCGGGCTTGCTTACTTTAGGAATGATGCGGAGTGTTATCTATACTCAATCTAAATCCTTTTATATAGCGCGGTTCACTGAAACTATCAACCAACAGCGGTCATTTGCAGATCTGCAATCAGCTGCTAGCTTGATGATATAAAAGCTCAACAGCAATCAGTGGAAGAGAACCTGCTTCCCCTCACAATAAAACAATTCAGATTATTTATTTATTCTGTGGTTCTGCGGTTGAACCCAGGGCCTTGGCACTAAGTGACATTCCCAGTCCTTTTATATTTTATTTTATATTTTGAGACAGGGTCTCACTAAATCTCTGAGTTGCCATGCTAGACCCAAACTTGCCATTCTCCCGCTTCTGAGTGCATGTCTCCCAGTGTGCTGAGATTACAGGTGTGCGCTGCCACATCTAGTTAATGGTTCAGAGTTTTATGCTTTTGTGGTTGTTTGTTTATTTTGTCTTTGGAGACAGGGTCTCCTTACAGAGTCCAAGTTGGCCTTGAACTCACTATGTAGCCCAGGCTGGCCTCGAACTCGAGGCAATCCTCCTGCCTCATTCTCCTGAGTGCTGAGATTACAAGTGTGAGCCACCACACCCAACCTCAGAGTTTTATGCTTTTTTTTTTTTTTTGGTTATTTGAGGAAAAGTTTCATTATGTAGTCCAGGCTGGCCTTGAACTCGCTAGTGTAGACTGGCCTCAAATTTGTGGTGATTCTCCTACCTACATCAGCCTCCCGAGTGCTGGGATTACAGGTATGCACCACTGCACCTAGTCATATTTTTAAAGTGCATTCATTTTCAGTTATTTTGTTGTTGACAGGGTAGTTTATCTCCCACATCCAACTGATCCATATGCACATATAGGGAAATCACATGATGGCATGATTTTACCCCTATTCTGAGGTTGTATTTTTGATGTCCACTCAAAAACTTGGCAGTCTGCCTCATGCACTACTGCTTTGGGTAGATCTAACTCTCTGAGATAAAATTTTAACAATGCTTGCTATACAAGTTAGAATATTAATAAAGAAGAGGCATTCTGCCTAAAGTAAAAAAAAAAATAGATGTGTATTGACTTTCTATCACTATAACAAAATACCCAAGAGAGGTCGTGAATGAAGAGAAGAGGCCGATCTGATTATTCTGACCTAGGGGCTCCACTCAACGTCAGGTGGCCCCCGCTTGCTTGTCGCCTGTGGTGAGGCAGCATATCCTGTGCGATGGGCAGGGGACATCACCGTGAGCATCATGGCCAGGAACTAAGAGAGCAACAGGCCGGGGGCCCACAGAGCTCTTCAAGAATGCACCCCCCCATGACCTAAAAACAGTCAAGTAGCCCCCCAAAATTCCATCACCTCCCAATAGTGGCGCCCTGGCGACCAAGTTTTCCATGGGAAGCCTTTGGGGGGACGTTCAGCATCCAAACTCCAGCGAGATCTAACGAAGCACTGAGAAGTCCTGGGCTGAATCACCGACGAAGTCTCCCAGCTGTTCCCCAGATGTGTGCATTAGGACACCGGGCCACGCAGCTGTCACAGGCAGCTGCTTTAGGAGCTCAGGACACTTCCGGCAAGTTGCCGTAAAGGGAGTGTTTGGGCCACACTCAAAGCACAGACAAGATTTTGGTTGATGAAGAGCATTCTAAGTAGGAGTAGCATAGCTCAGCGTGTGGAGCCAGGAGCCAGCGAAGCTGGTCAGTACTACAGAATCCACATAGATGGGTTAGGTGAGTCAGAAATATCCAAGTAGGCCTCAAGGTCAATTTAAATTTAAATCTACATTTGTCAGAAAATGGGGTGTGGCTGGAGATTTTTGCCTGAGTGTGTATCTGATGGCTGGTGGCAATGTGCCGTGCACATAGTCCTGACTTCTCTATCCAGAGGCATCAGCAGAGGTCACCACCTATGTGAAAACAAGAACAAAAACAGAAATAAGGATTCGTTCGAATAATTGGTATGTTATCCACTTCATGTTTCAAAAAGCATAATTAGAGAGGAAAGAAAACATTTAATTTGGTGCTCACTCTCACTTGAATTCAAGGAAATGCAAATTAAGACCATGGTAGGATAACATTTTATACCGACTAGCAAAAAGGAACATATTGATGGAACAACTAGACAAAAGTCGACAAGGATCCAGAACTCAGCAATGCCAGCAGACAGGATAAGGTGATATTCATAGAATACTCTACCCAACAACAGATGAATGCAAACTCATTTCAAATTCCTGTGGATCATCTACCAAGATAGACTGGATCTGGGGCCATAAAACAAACAAAACAAAATGGCTTAAAACTTTCCCCTCAAGAACACAGAAAAAGATGAGCAAAATAAGCCTCACACAAGCAGAGAAGAGGAAGCAACCAACAGCAGAAGTCAATGAAATTAAAAGCAGAAAAACAATAGAAAATGACTGACTTGTAGAGTTAATCCTTTGACAAGATCAATAAAATGAACAAACTTTAGCAAGACTGGGGGAAGAAAAAATCAAAGACGGAGAGTACGGATCACTAATATCAGAAGCCAGCACCACAAAAGAACTTCCACATAGCAAACGAATAAAAAAGACACACTAGAAACAATTACACATATATTTGACTTAAATAAAATACACCAATTCTTTGAAAATCACAAACTTTCATGACTCACCCAATATAAAACAGGGAAAGGAACTGACTTCATAATGTTAAAATTCCCCCAGAAGAAATCTCCAGGTTCAGATGTTTCATCGAAGACTTCTACCCTAAGAGGTATTAACACCAGCTCCTTAGACTCTCTTCCACAAAAAAAGAAATGCTCCTTATTTTTTAGTTTTGTTTTGCTTGTTTTATTTGTTTTTGACACCAAGTCTCACTATGTAGTTCAGGTTGGCTTTGAACTACCTGTATAGCCCAGACTGGCCTTGAACTCATGGGGATCTTCCTGCTTCAGCCTTCCAAGTGATGGGATGACAGGCATGCCTCACCATACCAGGCAAGAACACTTCTGGTCTCCTTTTATGAAGCTAATAATACTCTCATACAAAAAAGAAAGTCAGCAGATTATTTGTTGTTGTTTTGCTTTGTTTTGCTTTGGTTTGGTTTTTGAGACAGAGTCTCACTATGCAGTTCAGACTGGCCTTGAACTCATTTTGTAGCTCAGGCTGGCTTCAGATTCACAGTGACCCTCCTGCCTCAGCCTCTCAATTCCTGGGATTACAGGAACCTGCCACCATGCCCAGCAGTACTTTGTGTTCAAACTAAACTGTATGACCTAGAAATTATACTCCTGAATATTTATTCCACAGAATTGAAGACTTATGTTTACACGAAATCATGTACATGAACATTGGTACTAGTTTCACTAGTAGAAGCCAAGAACTGGGAAGCACCCCAGATGTTCTTAAAAAACTTTGGCACATCCATTCTGTGGAATACTGTTACCCAACCACAAAAAGGAACAAACTGTCCGTATGAGCAACAACCCAGATGCATCTCCAGGGAATTATGCTGAGTGCAAAGGAGCCAATCTCGAAAGGTGAGACACTATAGAACCACATTTACATATAACTGTCATAATTTTGTTGGGTTTTTTTTTTTTTTTTTTTTTGGTACTGAGGATCAAACTCACTCCCTCACGCTTGCCAGGCAGGCTACCGCTGAGCTAAATCCCCAGCCCCGAAGTGTCATAATTTTGAATGACGAAATTACAGGAATGAGGAATAGATTGGTGGCTGCCAGGGGTCAAGGAGGGGCTGGGCCAGGCGTGGGCGAGAAAAGGTCACACAGGCTCTTCCTGCAAGAGAATCTACAAATAAGTTTTAAAGTTTTAAAGTTTTTTTTTTTTTTTTTTTTTGCAGCACCGGGGATTGAATTCGTGACCTTGCGCTTGTCAGGCAGGCACTTAGGCCACTGAGCTAGATCCCCAGCCCTTGTGTTTTTGAGATAGGGTCTCACTATGCCGTTCAGGCTGGCCTTGAGCTCACTTTGTAACCCAGGCTGGTCTCGAACTCACAACGATCCGCCTGTCTCAGCCTCCCGAGTGCTGGGATTACAGGCGTGTCACCATGCCCGGCTAAAGTTTTAATTTTTAAAAAGCAACAAAATAATAAACACCAGTTAGGATAGTGGGTGGGGTGGGGACCAGAGCACAGAGGGGAATGAAAGGCATGGTCTGTCTTCTGCTGCCCAGGTTAAGAGGTGGGTTTAGAAATGTGTGTTATGTTACTCCTAAGTAAATACACAATAAATAATGAAGGTCATGAAACAATGATGGCAGAGGTGAGGACCTAAAGAAAAAGGCTAATCCAGTTTTCTGGACCTAAGAGCCATGGGAGGGAAATAACAACCAGTCTCCCCGGAGAAGCAGGCTTTGCGCAGCTTTCTCATGCCGACCTAAAGCCCTTTGTGCCCTAAACAATCAAAGAGCACCGGCTTTTGGGGAGAGCAAAGGGACCCCTCAGAACAGCCCCCATCCCCAACCTTGAGCGTTGGTGTCAACAGCTAAGTTAGGTAGAAATATCTCAGGCTCTCATATGGGGCTGGGCCCTCGAAGGAGGCGGTGCAGAGAACGGAATCCATTGCAACTGTAGGGGAGACCTACAGACAAAAGATGAAACAAGGCACCCACACACTTCCCCTAAGGATAAATGACAGGGATTGATAGTCTACACAGGCATCCATCACCTAGGGGGAGCCAGGAAGAGCCCTGACCCACCCCCTCCAGGAAAAGCCCCTCTCCTTTCATGCCCGTTTGCTACATGACTTACTTCTTCATCTGATCCCAATTTAATCAGCTTCACCTGAGCAACAATGCTCACAATCTTATTGGTTGACCATAGTTCTGTCCCACCTCATGCCCACCTTGTGATTTCCCATTTTAACCCCACCTTGGACCCGCCTCACTCGTGGTTTTCCTCTATACGAATCCCTAGAAAAATCAGGGCCCTTGGCCACCCACTCGGGATCCCTTCTCTCTCTCAGACAGCGCTTTCTTTCCCTAGTAAACAGATTTCGCTTTTAACCTCCGTTGTTCTAGAATTCATTCTTTGATTTTAGAGAACACGAACTCGTACTGCATATCTAGCAGATTGGGAGTTTCTTTCCCCTGTGTCAGCGGGGGGACAGCAGAACTGTCAGTGTCATCCCCGTGGAACTGCGGTGTGGCCAGTGGGAGCTGTCCTCCCTAGGGACACTCAGATCTCTACAACACCAGCAAGCAGATCTCGGAGCCCAGCACAAGAAGTTGGTGACACCTCCCAGGAAATCACGAGGCAGTTGTCAGGCAGGTGTTTTAGGAAATGAGGGAAATCATTTTTTTAAAGGCTTGTTCCAAATGACGAATGTCACAGTCATTGTTTTAAGAAAATAAAGCAATTTCCAGGAGACCCCTGTGATTTCTGTGGCGTGCAGGAATTCAGGACTGTGGTAGACACTAGCGTTATTTTGCTTGATGCCTCTCCCCAGGAAACAATGGAGACAACAATAAAAATTGATGGATTAACTTTTGTATGAAGAATGCTACCGTGACCCTTGTAGACGTCACTAAACATTCCCACCTCTACTGAGTGCTGGATCTCTCGGGGGGTAAGTCTTCCATCTAACCCAAATGCACTTGCTGCGACATGACCAATCATTCATTGTCATGGGTGAAACCTTTTTTCAGCACCTGAGTATGAACCCTCTCTCTGCCAGTTTTCTGGGTAACCTGAGAACGTTCCTTAAACTATGGGTTTTTTTGTTTTTGTTTTTGTTTTTTTTGGTACCGGGGATCGAACTCAAGACCTCGCACTTGCCAGGCAGGTGGTTGTGTTGCTGAGCTAAATCTCTGGCCCCTTAAACAATGTTTTAACTCCCTTGTAGACAACGCTGGCTGCTGTGCGGCTGCACAGGGCCGGGCCTTGGCCCTCGGGGGGTTACAGTCTGAAATAGGGGACAGATGTGTAAAGGAGGATCGATAGGAACCCTGAGAAATACAATCACGCAGCACACAGGCTTGGGAGTGGCGACCTCTTTATGATGGAAATACACCCCACGTGTGTCTTAACAAACAAAAAATTTAAAACCTTATAAAGAAATAGAATAATGGAAAGGAAGAAATGTGCAGTCGATTCTACCCAAGGGAAATCTTTCTGGAGGGAGAGAGGTTCATGCTGCTTGTCCAAAGTGGAGATGTTCACTTTGGAGGTGCAGGTGGAGAAGAAAGAGGGAAAGAGAAAGGAGAGAGAGAGATTGAGAATAAAAGGTTAAATTATCTTTCTATTCTTCCAAGTAAGATGACTTTCACAGGTGATTGCTGAAGAGGTGACTGAAGACCCTGCAGCCAAAAAATACAGGAAATAAAAGCCTTTGGAGTGTATGAGCATTAGTAAAAGAAAAGAAAAAAATCCTATTTTCTAGATTTTTGTCATTGTTGCAGTATTTTGTTATTTTCTCATTCTAATTAAATTTTAACTTTAATATCTACATATGAATGCTATTTCTTTTTTAAAGTGTGTTGTTATTGTTGTTGTTTTGTTTCTTGCCATGTAGCTTGGTCTGGTGGTGAACTCAATGTGTAGCATAGGGTGGCCTGGAGCTCATAGTGACCCTCCTGCCTCAGCCTTCCAAGTTCTGGGATGAGGGGTGTGTGCCAGCATCCCTGACTTGAGTGATAGTTCTTAAAAAGGGTGCCCTCGGTGGTATTACTTCAGGCTTCACAAAACTAGGATGGGCCCCATCATTGGAGCTATGGTCCTAGACATGGTTTTTCAATTGGCTTTCCTGTTGCTGAGACAAATACCTGATGGCCTCAATTTAAAGGAGGAGAGCTTCATTTGGCTCACAGTTTCAGAGGATTCTGCCTGTGGCTTAAAGACAGAAACATCATGGTGGAAGGGTGTGGTGGAGCAAAGCTGTTCACTTCACAGTGACAAGGACATAGTCCCAAGGGTCATGTCTCCATGTCCTGCCCAGACAGACCCAAGAGAGTGTTTTGCTAATCCCATAGGCTGCTCTCAATCCAGCTGGTCACTCAGTTGTCAGATGGACTGGGTGTGGGGTCCCTTAGGAGTGCAGCCTTACCCAGTGTTTGGGTGGCTGGGGCTGCTGAGGTGACAGTAGGGAATCTCAGAAGAGGCCAGGAGAGAGGTCCAGGCACCAAATATGGGGAGCCAACAGGCTCTGACCAGAGTAAGAAACCAGTCACTTGAATTTCCTAGGCTCTATTCCAGAACCTTCTGTGGCCTAGATGGCATCTCACCACGGCTACCTTCCTCTTTTTCTCCCCTCTCCCCTATCCCTCCTTCAACCTTTTTCTTTTTTCTTGCATCCTTTTTTCAGGGCCAATTCAAGGCTCTGGGGCAAGAGGATAACAACCTGACACGATGTGATTAAGTGTTCTCCCCAAGTCACTCCAGGGCCTGCACAGCTGTCCTCTAAAATCCTACCATGGATGTTTGTCCTTGGTGGTGGTAAAGGTGTCTTCTATGCTTTTTTCCTTTTAAAGAGCAACCCGAGTGACATAAACATCAAATTCAACTTGCTTTCTTCCCAGTCTTTGCTCTCAGGGAGGTGGGCAGAGAAAAATCTGGCAGGGGGACATCTCGGGGCAGGAGAAATGAGGTGACGTATTTTGGGTTTGGCTGTGGGACCCAAAGAGTCGGTCTGATTGCCTGGGGCTGTGTGAAAGGGAAATTGCTAAAAATAACTTCAACATTTTGGTTTGGGGCAGGTCCCCATCTTACATTTATCTGTTCTCTTCTTATCAGGGTCAAGCAGTGATCTGAGAAAAAGTTCAGTTCTGAGTTCAAAATGTAACACAAGTAGTAGAATTTTCACCTGACAGGACTGTTAATTTAAAGCCATTTGGCCATATTTGTTGAGTACCTTGAAAATACGCATATTCCTTTTCATTGGCAATTCTGTTCCCAGGAATTAAATCGAACCATGCAAAGGTATGCAGGCACCAAGCTATTCATAATATGGAAAAGTGGAAGACAACAGAATACTGTAATAGAGACTTATTTAGATCAGCTATGATATAGCTCTACAATGGGAACTATTCAGATTTCAAATAATAATATAGATGTATATTGTCATGAATATATTTTAAAACATTCTTAAGTGAGAGAGCAGGTTAGAATATGATTCCATGCATATAAATCCATAGAGTTATTTGCAGAGAAAAACATGGGAAAGCAAAAAGTACCAAAATATGAATGCTTACCTCTGCATGGCTGGTTGGATTGTACTTAACCTTTTTCTCCTATAAGTTTCTCTACTGATTCCAAGTTTCATTATCACATATAACCAATCACCAAAAATATTAAAGGTCATAAAGTTAGCAGACTATCAAGTTCTAGCTATTGCCCAAATTGTCAGACTGTTGAATCACAGGGCTGGAATTAGGAAAGTAAAATTTTTATTCTGAAAAAAGAAAGAAAGAAAGACAAAACAAATTGCAAATTTGAAAAGTTGACAAATTCCCAAAATACAGAAAAATCAAGAAAAGTATTCCCTTATTATTAACTAACTTTCTGACGTAATATTTTCCTTACACTTTCTCTGTTTTCTTCTTCCTCTTCCTCTCCTTCTTCCTCTCCTTCTTCTTCTCCTCCTCCTCCTCTTCCTCCTCCTCCTCCTTCTTCTTCTTCTGGTACCAGGAATTGAACTCAGGACCTCAGGCTTTCTGTTTTGTTCTTTGTAAGACAATGACTCAGCCATTTCATTTTCTATAGAGACTAAAAAGATGACTTAGTCTTTCCACGTGAGAAGATGAAAATGGGTGAAAAATTGATTTTTGAAAAGTACACAAATACTCTTTTCAGCCTAAGAACACATCCTTTATTGGCAATGTCATGTCATTATTAAACTTACCAGATTTGTAAAAGTTTATTAATTTTTTAAAATATGAGTTGTGAGTTTTCAGGGTATTTTGTGCTTTTTTTTCCCAGTAATTCTCCTTACACATTCTTACGACTGACGCAACTCATTCACCCAGGTGTCACTGGTGTTCACGGTACGGTGAAGCCGCTATTAACCTCGCTGATGTATTCAGATGAGACAGCAAAGATTGTAAACGTCTTCCTTTGTATTTGCGTGAATCACTCTACCTTATTATTGGGCGACCACACAATCCCGGAACCTGTTCGTGGTTTCCCATTGACATTTATCTTCTGAATTATCTTCTGACATTTATCTATCTGAATTCGTTGTCATAATTTGGCAATGGAGGTCAGAAAATTTTCTACTGGTTTTAATTGCTTACCATTATCTCATTTTTACATTTCCTCAAATTCCTATATTTTTCTTTCAATTCTTCCATACCTAAATAAATTCACAGATGCCAAAAGATGGTGCTTTAGGCCAGGTACAGTGGCTCATGCCTGTAATCACAGCACTCAGGAGGCTGAGGCAGGAGGATTGCTGCAAGTTCGAGACCAGCCTGGTCTATAAAGTGAGTTCAAGGCCAGCCTGAACGGCATAGTGAGACCCTGTCTCAAAAAGACCAAAAAAAGAAAAAAAAAAAAGATGGTGCTTTTCATTCAGATCAGGACAAATTGAGAGCCTGCTATTTCTAACTCATTTATTGAAATACTCCACAATACATTTCCAAATATCAGTTAAAACGCCGCCTTTCTGCTTTGTGCAATATGCTGTTCCTGTTAACCAGAAAAGGCCCCTCTGGTGCATTAATGATCCTATGAGCCATATTGCTGATTTGGGGGGAATTGTTCTAACTAGGTGTAAACACAGATGGCCTGCTTTTCTCCTGGCCTCCCCGGGCCTGCTGATGGGAAGGGTGTTCACAGACGGGCTGCTGGGCCGTGCATTTCGAATCTGGTTTCTCCTCTGTCACCCACCCGTGTCTGGGACCAGGCAGTGTAGCACGTGTTTATGCTCCACAGCCATATACACCACTGTGTGGTTTCGCACAGAGAGCAGCAAGAATAATCCTGGAGATTGGACAACTAGCAAAACTGTGACTCTACCCAGAAGCCGCTGTGAACCATACGGGTCTGTCCTGTGTGACCAGAGCTCTCTTGGCAGGCTCTCCAGTACCGGTGGCCACTTCAGCACCACCAGATTCAAAGGGCCAGGAGATGAGCGACAGGGGCAGTGGTCTTAACCAGTTGTGGTTGAATATCCCGTGTCTGCAAATGTCAATAAAACATGCCACACATGAACAATCTTAGGGCCCCTTCTGGGCTGGTGGGACCAGGTTCGCACAGCGAGGGCCCTGAAGCTAAAGCTCCCCGACTTCCTGCAAACCCAGCCCGCTTCCTCCATTCCCAGGAGTTTCCAAGCCCTGTCCCAACTCTCCTGGATTATCGCCGCCACCTCCTGTGTCTCTCTTGCCCCTTCCAGTGCATGTGCACGTGTGCATGCGTGCAAATGAGTGG
>RJWT010048037.1:0-11200 GCA_004365215.1 Cuniculus paca | reverse complement strand
TAAACACTTTAAGATTGTTATTTTACATGCACACATACGTATGTAACTGCCTATGTGTTCCCACTGAGTAAACTAAGTCATTATTGACTTCTAGCATTACTGTTTGTTGACAATCTGTTTAAAAATTGTCTTCTATTCGGACAAGTAATTTTCCTTTTTTCATAGCATACTGGCATGTACTTTAATAAAACTTCACTGAGGGGTCAGGGATATAGTTCAGTGGCACAGCGCCTGCCAGGTAAACATGAGGTCCTGAGTTCAATTTCTGATACCAAAACACAAAAGAAAATTTCACTGAAAAACAATCTTATGTAAGGTTGACATACCAACTCCAAACATGATTTTCCTCATGTGTGTTTTTAACTTTGCATCCCTAAAATTTAGTGTAAGGCTTCAAAATGTCGCTGATCCCAGGGCAAACAGTCCCTGCGACTGTGCATACACGTGACAAAAAAAGCAATGGGGACTTAAGAAGCGTTAAACACCTGAGCCACGACCTATTATTCAAAGCTTCAGTTGGCCCCCACGTATTACACAGGTTCTGCTTCCACAGACTCAGCCACCCACGAAACATGGAAAAATGAGTGTGTACCGGACAGGTACAGACTCACTTCTTGCCACTCCCTAAGTGACTAAAACAACTACACCACTTACACTGTGTCTGGTACTACAAGGAATCCAGAGATGACCTGAAGTATACAAATGGCTGTTTCGGTGACACAGAAACATTACTACACCACTTTATAAAAGGGACTCAGCATTCAGTCCCAGAACCAATCCCAGGTAGACACTAAGAGACGGCTATATGGTACTGTAGATCGAAGTGTTCTTTCTAGGTTTTCTTGAATTTTCTTCACTCGAAAAAGTTTATCTGCTTCATTAGCACTAAGGTGTTTAGGGACTTTTCTTCTCTATAAATTGGCTTAGTTCAGAATTAAGTGTATGCTAAATATAAGCAACTAAATTCTGTATGTTGGTATTAAATTATGGCCTTAAATTTCTTAAAATGGCACCTGATGAGACAGATGATACAAAAAATCATCTGCTATTCAGGTTCCCAATGAATATTTGGCATTAAACATAGTGAATTTGACTTTTAATCTGTTTTTCAAATTCAGTGATATGTGCATATATACACACTCCCTAGCTCTTGAATGAAATGCCTCAGCACAACAGATCACATCTATAATCTACTATGGAAAAAAAAAAAAACTACAGAAGTTATCCAAGCAGGACTTACGAAACAGGACATACAGAATTTTTAAGGCATGAACATCTGACCTGCAAATATCACCTGGCCACCTTGGCACATGATGACAGTCAATCCCAATGGCAGTCACAGTAAACTTGTCTCTGGGTTTGGTACCTGATTAACTTCACTCAGTGCCAATTTTCCAGACACTGAGAGCGCTTTTCTCAACCGTTACCCAATGAGACACTTGCGTGCATATTTCACTGTCACTGGTTACAGACAGAGAGCAGGCACCTTTAAGAGGCAGGAAGGCAGAGGTCTGTCTCTCTGTCCAAAGCATAAATGCCTGGCTGGATCTGCCCAGCCAGGTTCATGAGAAGGAAGCATGTGCGTGGCCATCTGAACTGACCTACCTTCCTCTACCCAGTGAAGAATGTTTCTGTAGAAGCCCAGCAGAAATTACACTTCTCAGGGTTGGGGTGTAGTGCAGCGGTAGAACACGTACCTAGTATGTGCAAGGCCCTAGGTTCAGTGCCCAGCACAGCAAAAAAATAGGAAAAGGAAAAGGAAAAGGAAAGGACAGGACACAGAAATTACATTTCAGGTACAGAAGCTGAAAGAACCCCAGAAATGGTCAGGCATGGTGGAGCACACCTGTAATCCCAGCACTTGGGAGGCTGAGACAGGAGGATCCTTGTGAGTTCAAGACCATTAATTTACATTAACAGAGTGAGTTGTTGTTTTTTTTTAATTCTTTAAGTTTATGTGTATAATTGAGGTATACATAATAATCACATTCATTATAGGGAATTTGCACCTGTACATGACGCATCTTGATTCTTCTCTTTTCCCCATTCCTGTCCCATTCTTTACAATACATCCTTCTATATACTAATGACCAAGTATTCTGCATGTCAAATACTCTGAATAAAAGGTCCAGTTCTAGCACAGTGTATGGTACCCCAAATCTTAGCTCCATAATGAAAACCACTGTAAGACATTTTAAGAAAATAATAAAGCTTCACTGGAAAGCACACTGATTCCTCCTTGGAAGGAGGCCGCCTCCCTGTAAAAGGCACAGTTTGGGACACGCCTTGGCCTCTACCTCTGCCAGGCAAAGCTGGTGAATCTCCCACAGGTATTACCACTGCAGCGTCTTCCCGGGCAGAGTTTAGGAAAGCCTGTGCAGAAGTGAGGACACTGTCAGAGTCATCACTTTTTCCATTAACGACCAAAGAAGAGCACGTTATCTAATCCACGTGGAGTTTGGGGTTTTTAATCAAATATTTAATTGTTTCATATCATTCCGTTTAATCCAAGGCCAAATGCTGGATCAGGAAAATAATAATTATAATTTTTCTGTGCACCTTAAGAAACAGAAACTAAGCTTTTAGAATCTAAAATACCCCAGAGCATGGATGCAGGGCCGTCTTCCAAACACTTGACCCATAGAGTAGCCAAGACTGAGGTTTAAAGTCTCAGGAGGTAAGATTTTGAGAGACTTCACCACCGAAAAAAAACCCTGAAAATACACACTGTCCTCCTTAAATCCTGCCTCCACCTCTTCGGCTGATTATAGATAGAAGAACATAAAAGAACGTGCTCTCCTTTTAAGCCTCTGTTCTCCTTCTTCCAAATTAAAGGGGGCAGGGAGCTTTAATCTCAAATTACGGCTGTTGTTAATAAGCAAACAAAGAGGAAAGAGAAATGAATGCAGAAATATTTAGCTGTTCCCATGGATGGCACACAGAAACCTCAAGACCTCCACAAATAACTTGGAGAATACAGGGTCAGGATCATCGGGGATACTGAGAAATAAACAGAGCTTCACAATGCTACTCAGCTTGCGACCATTTGATGGTCGCTGTAAAGTTTTGAAATGAAACTTGGCAAATGGTCTCAGCGAGATGCCTTTGAACGCAAACGCCCGAGTCCAACAGCTACTCAATGGCTCATGGTCCCTCCACTACTTCAAAGAACAGGCTTCCCCTGCCAGGCGCAGGCAGGGCGGAGACTGGCGCACAGTATCCACTGCAGAGTTCTACTCTGTGCTCCTCCCAGCGCTTCCAACGGTTTATTAATCCATGAAAATGGAGAACCTCAAGCCCCACCAGCAATACCAGAAATCTAGAAACTTTTCAAGTTTCACCCAATCTGGGTGAAGTTTCATCTTTACCGAGGCTATTTGCAAGCGACGCATTCCATTTCCTAACATGTCCTCTGTAACACATTAGACAGGTACACAACCCAGGAGTAATGCTATTTATCTCGCTAGACCACAGTAAGTAATCCTGCACTACAGCCTACTTCATAATTTATGCCTGATTATTTCTTTGTTAGTAGCAAATACGAAAGAATTTTTTTCTCCCTTGGTGATGTTAACCCGGCAGCTTTCAATTAGAGAAAATACGGCCTTGAAACTTGTCTGTTTTATGTATCTAGAAGGATATATATTTCCCTTTATAGAACTATTACTGTCATTGAGTTTCTGCATAAACGTTTCAGAAAGTCCTAAGTTAATAAATATTTACATCATCTCAACCTCTGAAAGGAAATGGTGTTTAAATATTCAAAAGGCAAAAGAGTGTTCACCTTGTAAATGTAAAATTCCACAATTTTATCCGTAACCAAGATGCAAAGGTTTCTTAGTCTGGAGGTCAAATGCAAGTGTGAATTTTTACATTAAATTATAAGCATTTGTTAAGAATAAACATGCTGGTAAAATACAGTATTTTTTACTGGGGCATCTCAGTGCTCTGGTGTCCTGAGGGCCATCTCATCCTCCATTCAGGCACAATCTCCTGTGTGTTCGCAGAGAGAACTCTGCCCCACCTCTCCCTGGGCTACACCAAAACAAACTGGCCCAAGATACGGGAAAAAGAAGAACAAGAAAGAACACTGTGCTTGCTGGACCAGTTCTAAACATTACAAAAAAAAAAAAAGGTGGAAACAGAACTCCCTTATCAATAACTTGACTTTAAATATAACATCTATTTTTTCTCTGGAAATCTGTAACCCAAGGTTAAGCCAAGGAAAAAAGGAACAAAAGCTTGAAAACATGTAACACTTTTGGTACTGAGGCCAAAACTGAACAAATAACATTAGGACCAGTCTGTCAGTAGCCAAAAATAAAAATGCCTTCGTCCTTCAGGCACAGAAACGGCAGCATGAACGGACAGAGGTCTGCATGAAAAATGAGAAACAGTCTCCATCAAGTCAGTGTCCAGCTGGGGCTGGAACCCTGCAGGGACCAGGGTCCAGTTACATTTCATACCATCTCACAAATAAAACGCAACTGTTACAAGACACTGTAAGTCATAGTCCCTCCCACACTGGAAATTTAAGTTTCTAATGCCAAAATGAGCTACTTCTCCAGTTTCTGAGCTCCCCAGAAAATCCTGCCTAGAATTATACACGGAGCTGAATATATTGTGACATCAAAAAGTTCACAGCATTTTTAAAAAAATGGGAGAATTATTGTTTTCTGGGTGGGCTTATGTGTGGGTGAATATGTACTCACAAGATAAAAATGCATTAAGTGGATGTGTTATTTATAAAGCCAGTAAAGAAAGCATGCACAGACAGGTGTAGCTGGACCAAAGTGTTAACAATGTTTACCTCTGAGCAGCCGCCACCATTTTTCTTTTTCCTCACCTGTATTTTCTGCATATAAACAAAATGCATCTATTTCCGAGCTTTTACTGGAATATACACAATAAAATATACTAATCACCTCATAAATATCAGTCTTTTCACTTTCAGTCCTTATCCTAACTCCCCCCAGTCCCTGCTGTGATGGGCCAACAAGGCAGACACCCTCTTCTCCTTTCTGGTCACTGAGACAGACCTCATGCAGGTGACCATGGTGGGGCCAATGCTGGTCCCAAGGGATGCGACAGTTTCTACAGCAGCTCCAGGGCTGAGATGCTTTTTGATTAATACATGTTTCACGCCTACATTTCTGCACTTTTTTAACTATAGGCCACCTCTGACTTTCAAAGTTTCAATCTACAACCTTGTGACTTTACAGTGGTGCTAAAGTGGATCACATTACCATTCTCCTACTCACTTTTAGCACAGATGAAAAGTACTCAATGTTTTATTATAAAACAAGCTACGTTAAAGGATTTTCACCCTTCCCACTGCAGGTCAATGCAGGTGTGCTGAGTGTGTTTAGGAAAGGCTGACTGGAGCCAAGGAGTTCCACAGGTTGGCTGCATTAAATGCATTTTCTACCTGCAGTATTTCAGCCTCCAGAGAGCTTCTCTGAAAGTAATGCCACTGTAGGTGGAGAGGCATCTCAGCCATTCTCACTGCTCTCTTCCTCAGTCCTCAGCCGGCCGGACAAACATGAAAGGATGCTGAGGACACACTCTAGGAGGGTGCCCCATTTCCAACCATGAACGGCAAATGCTGTCGTTATCCTGTGAGGCCTTGCTGGCTATCAAACACCCCACAGTTCATTGTCCCCGCTGACAACTGCCCCCATCTCTGTCTCTCCTTTTGGCTACTTCCATGTAAGTCATCTTACCCCCACCGAAACCCCTGCCAGGCTGCAGAAGTCAGTAAAGCACCAGGTGAAAGGAAGGGAACCAGATGTACTCACAGATGTGTCCTTTCCTGGGAAACAGTGGATGCTCTTAACAGGTAAACACAAGACAGGATCAAAAAGTCCCGGGCATGGCACTTCGCACAGTAACAAAGTTTATTTTCCACTCGCCTTCAGTTCCACCTTAATGGGTGTGTGTGTGTGTGTGTGTGTGTGTGTGTGAGTGGGTGGGGGGCTTCTAAACATGTACTTATAAAACACTCAGAAATAGAGCCAGGGATTTTGCTCAGCGGCATAAGCGCCTGCCTGGCAAGCACAAGGTCATGAGTTCAATCCCCAGTACCCCCCCCCAAAAAAATTCAGAAATAAAAATTCACTGTTATCAGAAAATTTCACACTGAACAGGTAAATTCCTCAACTAGTCCCTAAATGGGTACTTGATTCACAATACCCGTACATGTAATTATAAACACTCACAGATCATAACATCTTTTGAAAACACACCTAAATGGATTTATGAATTATGAACTTTGGTGATTCTCACAGCAAGGTAAACAGAAGAGAACACAGGGTACAAGGGGTCCTGGAAAGACCCCGACAGGCTCGAGCACCCCGAAGTGTACAATGTGCAAAAGCTTCCTTCCACATATCAGCAGCCAGGTCCTCTTCACAACTCACTGCTCTCCACGTCTATGGTCAACTATGGATGCACAATGTTTTAAAAACTGATGAACTAAATGGTTCTTAGACTGGTACATATGAGAAAAGGGAACTAGAGATGTAGTGTGAAGTTCAGGGAGTCATAAGGAAAGAAGAGGGTACCCCAGCCCCAACCCCATGCTGGCAAGCTGGGGCTCGTCGGCTTCACTCTTGGCTGCCAAGTGCAGACAGTGACACCTTGGTCCTTGGATGTGGGAGCAGCAAGGGGATGATGTAGTGTCTGAGATGGGCAGATGCCCTCGCAGGTCCTTGACAGGCTCTGGGGTTTGAGGAATATTATCCTGGCCTGTCTCAGAGCTGGGAGTAGCATCCAGTCTAAGTCCCTGGTGAGCCTAACTGCAGAGCTGTCAGAGCAGCCAGACAGCAGGCTGGCTGACAGGGAAGGCTGTCATGTGGATTCCACTTTCCAAATACCCACACACATGGGACAGAGCCGATGGGCGACCCATGTCCTAAAACAAACTTTTCCCCAGCACACTTTGTCACTCTCGCATCATGTGCTAAGTACTGCCTGTGATTTGGCAATAATACGTATTTCTTTGATTTTACTCACTATAAAAAAATAGACAAAAGTGCCCTCAGAAGATGTATTTTCAAAGAGAAGACAAGTTTTTGAACATTTTTCCATAGCTCTGAATCACACAGGAAGTCTGCTCTGGAACACAGCACAAAGTTCTTCCTTCTTGTCCCATCACTTATTTAACATGAACCGACAGTACCTTGCACAAACACCACTCAGCAATCAACAGGTGACAAACCGCATGCAGTGAGGCTCACCCAGAAACATACCAGGTGAAGACACACCCTCCCACTGACTCAAGGTAATACAGGTTCCAGAACCTTCAACGTCAGTTACAGACTGATCCTCCACAATGATGTCAAGTTCTCTTTGCACATTCTGGGTGAGAGGAGTGGGAGGGAGAAGCCTACTGTTTTCATTCCTTTTTGCTTTGCTCCATAGAGTTTACAACCGATGTGCTAGTAATTCACACACAGTGCCAACAGTTCAAACACAGTATTCCCATGAGAATGGTGATTTGCCATGGCTTTTTCATCCTGAAAACTTAGCACCAAAACTAAATAAAGATAGCTCTCACACAGACAAAATCATTTAGAACCAGAGGAAATATGCCCGCTAAACAGAGGAATCAGGTATTTACTGCGTATTGTGAGAGGCGGATCAGGTACCCCTGAGATCATGCCACGCTTCTCCATCTATAGGCAGCCTGGGTCTCAGTATCCTCTGTAGGATCCTGGGGTCCTTTCTCATTGTGAATTGAGGACAGATACCCATTTCTATGATCAAACTTTCAGTGGTCAGGGCCGATGTCTTTCATTAATGCCTTAACTCTTCTTTGGCTTCTGCCATCACCCAACAAGGTAAATAAAATGCTACAGACCCACACCAAGCTGGAAAACTCACTGTGAAACAGTATCATATGTTAGAGTAAGAGACACCAGCAGAGGCACAGTACAAATTCCAAAGCAAACAAAACTTCCCACTCTGGTGGGTGACACCTATGCCATTGAAGGTAGCACTGTTCTTCACAATTTCAGGCGTTTTAATACAAAGTTTTTCCCTGTTGTAAAGAGAACTCAACTATACTAGATCATCCGAATTCAAAACGTTACAGAACTGTGTTTAAAATGCTAACAGCTGGCCTTTAATTTAAGCACAGAGAATGAAGGTAGTTTCTGTTTTCTGTTGACGCTCCTTTTCCACCCGTGCAGTTCTGCTGGATCCTCGTGGAACTGATGCATGTGTTTGAGTACTGACCCACCTCCACTGAAGAGAGGAGTCTGACCCCACTGGAAGCTTCTCCCCTTGTCTGCCTCACCTACTCATTCCTCTACCACTTGCTGGTGGGAAGTGCCCACTCCGTCTGCTCCGCAGCAGTAAACACTGGGGAGCAGCTACACAGGCTTCAGGCAGCCAGCATGACCAGACATTCCTGCACGCACTACAACATAACCTGCCAGAAAGCATCACACCAAGAGAACAGTCAAAAGGTAAAAGGAGGATATCCAGACACCTGAAATACAGAATTCCAGATAAATGATGAATAATCTTTGGCGTAAGTGTGTACCAGATATTACATGGGAAATACATACACTTTTTTAAAAGTATTCACTATTTATCTAAAACACAAATCTACCAGGCAGACTGTATTTTTATTTACTAAATCTGGCAACCTTAATTTCCAAAACAAACATTCTTCAGATGAATTACTTTAAGGATAGCACTATGAGTTAGATACCTAGTTCCAAAAAATGTGTAAGAGCTTTATGTACAAACATCACATACACAAAGAGAAGTTCTTTTTCATCCATGTGTACCATCACACTCATCTACGTGTGGCATCATCTATGTGCATGATCATCCTAAGAAGAGTAGAATATATCCATGGCAAATGAAGAGATGCTAAGGCAGAAGTTCATATTGTCAAACTACAGGGCCCTTACCAACAGCTCCCTGCCTGTGATGGGGGTGACTGGGACTCTCAAGGGTCTTTCTGGGGCCCCAAGGACCCCTGGCAGGTCCCTTCATCTTTGTCTGCACAGGTTGTGGAGCCTCTGCTCAAGGCTCCTGAGGTCTTCGGTACACTCTGAGGCAGAACACACCTGAGAAAGGGCTGCACAGGGGACAGGATGAGGGAGCAGGGCCCACAGGAGGCAACAGGCACAATTCCAGGAGCATGGGGGCCGGGCCCCTCCCAGCCTCAGATCTCCAGCCCTCTGCTCTTCCCCACCCCATCATGGAGGGGAGGAAGTGCTGATGTTGGAGCACAACTGGGTTCCAACATTTATTCCTGCCATAACCTGAAGAAAATTCCTTTTACCCCAATCTTAGATTTCCCATAGGTTTTCTGGGGTGGATAAAACCTGCATCTTTTTGGGTTACACACAAGGTTTATATAAATGTGAAGTACCTATCACCTGGAAACTCAGTAGCATTGCAAACCAGTGGAGTAAAGACTGATGCTGAACAAACTGGGTTGGAAAACTGGGTATCAGTTTGGAAAAAAACTTAAAACACTTCTGAGAATGTACCCAAGGTTTCACATGGACCAGTGCAACGTGGAACAAAGTAAATGTAATAAAGCAAGCCAGACTGGGTCAATGAAAAGACTTTCACAGTAGATGGCAGGCATCTGCCTAAACTGTATGTAAATTCCAAAACCCATAAAGGAACAAATGGACACTTCCATCTTTTTAGAACTTTTCCAGTAAAAGATTTCATGAATAAAATAAAGGCACACAAGAAACTAGAACATATTTTAAACACACATAATAAAAGATGTAAAGCCAACAATATATAATAAATTCCTACAGATTAGTAAGAAAAGAACAAATAACACCTTAGAAAAATGTACAAGGTGTATGAACAGGTAAATCATATAAGAAATTCAAATGGTCAGTAAAATATGAAAATATGCACACCCTCACAACAAATTAGAAAAATAAAATTTGAAAGTAATAAAAATAGGCTGCATTTGTCCTTTCACATAGTTAACCTGAGAAAATTTACAGCACTCATGAGCTGCTGGTGGAAGTGAGGATTATTACAACCTATCTGGTACTATCTGTCCTAACATACGCTGAGGGAACCCTGGAAACCAGGACTCCACATTAAGACATTAACCACGAAAGATCATGAGCTATATTATCAGCACTCATACAGCTCTGCTTGCAAAGAAGGTGGACATAACCTAAACGACCATGAGCAGGCAAATAAATGAGGACTGTGTTACACTTTTAAAGAAGATAGAGAATGAGGAAAGAAAGCAAGCTGAAGAATAAGACAAAATTATATCATTAAGTATCAAAACCAGAGAAAAAGACTACACACGCATATATACTTACATATGTGAGTATGTTGTGAAGACCTGGAAGGTCCAAAAGAAAACTCTCTCGAGGAGGTAAGTACCATGGCTTGTATCTAGATGCTCCCCACAAAGCCTCCTGCGGCCATAGGGAGGAGTTTCCAAGGTGGCTGGATCAGGACGTGTGATGCTGGGATGGAGAATGTGATGCTGGGATTAACAGTACCCCACCCTGGGAGTGAGTGGGACCACCCAAAGGGCAGGTAGCCTGGAGGGAACACAAAGGGGGCAGAAGGAAGGCAGCTGCTGCTGCTGCTGCTGTGTGGCTACTTGCTGGCTTCTTCCCGGCACAGATTCTTTCTCTTCTGCGATGCCCCCTGCCATGCTACTCTGCCTTGCCAGGCAACTATGAGCTGAAACCTCTACAAACTGTGAGCTATAATAAACTTTCCTTCCTCTAACTTTGGCTGTCTTGTATTTTGTCTCAGCAATGAGAAAGTAACTGAGACAGTAAGAAAAGTCAATAGAGGGTATTTTTTTTTTCTATTTTTTGACACAGGTCTCACTGAATCGCTAAGTTGCCTAGGCTGGGGTGGAGTTTGGGATCCTCCTGCCTCAGCTTCCCACAGTGCTGGGACTGCACCTGGCTAGAGGATGGTAAGTACTTCTCTGAACAACTCCACATGATCTGGATTGTTCAGAATTAGCACATGTTCATAAATGACTACAAACTTTGTTCTTCAGTGCTGCCAAGGTTCTCACCTCCAGAGATCAGCAGAAGGCAGGAGCTCGTGGTAGGAATGAGGAATCTAAAGGCAGGAAGACAGCCTCTGGGGACCCTAACACTATCATGGAAGACCCTGCCCACTGCAAACCATTGGAACAAGCAGAGAAGTGACAAATTTAACACATCCT
>RJWT010048036.1:0-11207 GCA_004365215.1 Cuniculus paca | reverse complement strand
TATTAAATTCTTTTATTTCAATACTAAAGCTTTTAAATTCAACTTTTAAATCCACTTAAGAATTTTCAATATCATGACTGTAAGTAAGTCTTAAGACAACTTTTTAAAAACTTATAAATATTTAATGCTTTTTATTAATTTACAATAAAAGCTTGGCATTAGGGAAGACGGAGATTTGTTGGTCAAATATCAACATAAAACCTGAAATTAATGGTAGGTTGGGATAAAAAGTAAGATCATGATTTAATAATTAAAGTTAGCAGTAACTGATATATGGACATTTTTTTCTATATACACCATAAGGACCTATGCTTTTTCATGTGAAGTATATTTTCAACCATGGAAGTCAATAAAATTAAAAAATCAAAACCACTACACCATAAAATATTGTTTCCAGATTTTCAAAAACCACAAGCCATATTGAATCATGTGTCACTTATTAAAATTAACTAGTATTATTAAAGTAGAAAACCTTTATCTCTTTACTCAGTAAACTAATATAAAAATTTAACTCATTTTCTTTAAATATTATTTTGTGCATATTTAAAAATAGACAAAATTATAAATGACACTTTTTGTATTTCTCTGTGTAGCCTGTACTGTTTTAAATGCTTTACATGTATTATTTTAACTCCTATAACATCTATTGATGTATGAACTAGTATACTATTTAACTTTTAAATCAGGAAACTGAAGCCTAGGCAGATATGACCAACTAGCTAACAAGTGACAAAATCAAGATTTACTAATACTGTAATGCATGTATTTTATCATATGTAAATTACTACAATTTTTAACCAATAGAAGATCAATAGAAGTATGGAATTGAAGATCATTTGTCCAAAACAAATAGGCTTATTAAGTCTTATGTTGGTGGTAACATAAAACTGTGTTCATGGATTTTCCAATCCAACATTCAGTATGGGACATTAGCATTTATGAAGCATGTACACGACCTTATTTAATTCCCACAATCATCTTTGAAATAGGCATGTTAATCTCAAGAACACAAACCTAATAAAACCTGTTTAATGAACTATGACAGACCTGAACGTAAAGCTTATTACTGTTCATCACATCTGTGACTTAGGGTATTTCTTAACCTCTTTGAATTTAATTTTTCTCCATCTTCACAGTGAAGAAAATCATATCTCTATGCATATCTTATACATAGTATAAGATATAAAATAGTTAGTTGGACGCTATAATTTAATATAGGGCAGTGGTTAATGTAAATTCAGGAGCTGGACTGTCTGGGTGTGAATCCTAGTTCTGTTACTTATTAGTTGCACCTTTCTTTGTTAAGAAATTACAGAGAAATTTCTCATTACCTTAGTTTCTCTATCTAAAAATTGAAGCTAATAACACTACCTGTGTTATGAAGGTTTTTGCATGGATTCATTCATGTAATATATTTGGGATCAAGTAGCTAAAAAATACTCAATAAATGAAGTCCAGATACTTAGCTTAGGGTAGGCACTCAGTGAACACAAGCATGACATCCTTGTACTCGTGAAATCTTTATTCATGATTATGCAGTTAAGAAGCATACGGATCTTCTACTTTTGGATTCTATGCTGTAAGCAGCTAGCATTTGCATGCATGGATAATTATCTTCAAAAGAATAGGCACAAAATGTGTTCCTGGGGAAGAGCACTGGGCTTGTGCTCACTTTGTAAGGCAAGGCCCCAACTCAGTCCCATTGGAATCCCTGGAGTATTTGGAGAAGGTAGGAGGCACAGCAGAGGGAATCCCAGGGAGAAAGCAGAAGGCAAGGTCATAGGACAGGAAGGGAACTCGTGCTCATCAAAGAGTGAAGAAAATGTTTGAATGACTGGAGCTTTTAGAAAGATTAATTTGGGGATGTCATTGAGAGAGAATTAGAAAAGTAAAGAAAATGCAAGACATGAGGAGACCAGAGGAAAGTTCATGTGTTCACCCAGACTTGAGTAACAAGGAACAGCATTAAGGGAACTACCAAGGAAGAAAAAGAGGGAGCAGTGAAAAGTCGGGAGACTTTGAAAATTGACTGAATGAAGGGTAGGCAGATGGAAGGCAATGGAAAGACACCACACCAGCAGCTTCATCTTAGTTGTGATGGCACATGTGATGGAATAGAGAAATGGAAGAGTGACTTTAGGAAGAGGAGAGTCAATGACAGAGTTGACTTTTTACGTTGAATTTGAATGAGTAGAAAAATGTTTTCGGTGAAAATGTCTTGGGATACTTGGAAAATTTAAAATTGCTCAGGTCTCAAGATAGGAAGCTAGAATTTATTCAGATAGAGGAAACTAAAGGACTTCTCTATTACCCAAAAAAGATTTAGAGCAGAAGAATCGTTGAGATAAATCAACACAGAATAATGATAAAAATTTAACAAGGAATAGTGAGAAATGGTAAAATTAGCCAGCTGTGGCAGCCTACACTTGTAATCCCAGCTACTGAGGAAGCTGAAGCAGGAAGATTGCCACTTGAGTCCAGCATTGGCAAAGTGGTGAAACCCTGTCTAAAAGAAAAAGACATAAAGTTAATTCAGAACTTAAAAGAAAACTGATAGTTACAAGCAATTTTGTTTGTATTTCAAGCAATTTATATGATAATTTTAACTGGTCACTAATTCTTGAAACAAAGAATGGACTGACTTTTCTAGTTGTTGCAATATACCAAACAAATTTGACACTGTTATGAAAATCTTTGTTTTACTTACAAATATATAAATGTGTGTTTATTTCCTATTTTTGTCATTCCAGAGCCCTTTAAAAATAAGTAGTTGCTATATTGTTTAGAGCTTTGCCTAGCCTTTCATGTAAAAATCATATAGTGAAGAAACCAGTCTCAGCCTCTTGGAAGTGGAGTGAAAACTTAAACTTATAGCAAGCAGTCTGAACATAATGTCATTTCAAATTTTTCTGATGACCTCCATGAGCTTTTCACAAACTACCCTTTTAAAAGTAATGAAGTGCACCTTACATAATATTTATCACGTCATTTTTAATTGTTCAGTTCAACTGCATTAAGTACATTACATTGTTGTACAATCTCTAGAAGTCTTTATATAACTGTGACTCTATACTCAATTAGCAATAATTACACATGCCCCCTCTCACTTAATCCCTGACAACCACTATTATACTCTTTCACTTGAGTTCAACTACTCTGAATATTTCCTATAAGTGGATCAATTGTACACTATTTGGGTTTCTTTTTATGTGACTGTCTTATTTAACTTAGCATCTTGTCTTACAGGTTCATGAATTTTGTAGCATGTTAGAATTTTCTTCCCTTTTAGGTCTGAACGATATTCCATTGTATATATCACATTTTGCTAATCTATTCATCAGTCCATAGACATTTAAATTGCTTTTATATTTTGATTATTATGAAGAATGCTGCTATTAATGTAGACCCTATTTTCAACACTTTAGGATATATACTCAGAAGTGGAATCACTGAAACGTACGGTAATTCTATTTTTTTCAAAGCCTCTATACTGTTTTCTATAGTAGAGGCAATATTTTACACTTCCACTAAGAGTGCACAAGTGTTTCTTCACATCCTTCCCAACAGCTGCCATTTCCTAGTTTATGTGTTTTGAAAAAATTTTTGAGGGCTGGGGTTAAGCATGTGCCTGGCGAATGTGAGGTCGTGAGTTCGATTCCCAGAACCAAAAAAAATTATTTTTGATAACAGCCATTGTAGTGGATATGAAATGATGTCTTGTTTTTATTTATATATCCTTAGGTATAAGTGATGTTGAGCATCTTTCTTGTCTTTATTGATAATTCTTATATTTTTGGGGAGGAAATATCTTTTCCTATGTCAATTTTTGAATTGGGTTTTGTTTTTGAGAATTCTATCTCAAATATATCCTTGGTATTGATGCTTTACCAGATTAACTATACAAATACTTTCTCTTATTGTCTACATTTCCTTTTCACTGTTGATTGTGCCTTTAAAGAACAAAAAGTGTTAAACTGCTGTGGTCTGATTTGCCTATTTTGCTTTCCGTGCTTGTGCTTTTGTTGGTGTATCCAATACATCCAAATCCAGTGTTATAAAATTTTTCCATGTTTTCTTCAAAGAATTTTATAGTTTGAGGTCTAACATTTAGAATGTTAACCTACTCAAGGGTTTTTATTTATTTATTTATTTATTTATTTAACAGAAAAAAAGACACAGAAAAAAAAAAAGCAAAAGAGACAAACGAACAACAAACCCAAAACAATAACAGTATCAGTTTTCAAAACAAAATGATAGGAATTTAACCATGGTTGTAATATTGTATATTGTTATCTTCAAAAGGGTTGCTTAGATTACCAGATATAGACATGCAAAATTGATCTAATCATATGAGTATTAACTGTTCTCTTCCAAGAACTATTACAATTAGTAGTACAGTCATTTTAGCTATCATATATATATATATATATATATATATATATATATACAAATTTATGTCTTTTTCTTTTTCCCTTCCTTCTTTTCACTTTTCCCCATCCCAGTTACTTTTCCTCTTTGAGCAGTTTCTTATTCTTACACAATATTTGTTGTAGATTTTGGATTGAATTTACTCTTTCAGTTTTTTACACTAGAGAGACAATATGGTGTTTACACATGTGAGTTTGATTTATTTCACTTATGAGTATGGTCTCAAGTTGCATCCATTTACTTATAAAAGCCTTGATGCACTCTTTCTTTATAGCTGAGTAGTACTCCATTGTATAAAAATACCACATCTTTTTTATCTGTTCCTTGACTGATGGACACTTGGGTTGTTTCCAAGATTTGGCTATTACAAATTGTGCTGCCCTAAACATGGGTTCACATATGTCACTGTGGTATGATGTTATCAGTTCTTCTGGGAAAGTGCCCAGAGGTTTTTAAAAATGTAGTGTGAATAAGTATACAACTTTATTGTTTGTATGTGGATATTCAGCTTCCCAACACCATTTGTTGGAAATAACCACTTTTTCCCCTTTGAGTGGTCTTGATGTCTTAGTCAGAAATCACTTGTTTATACATGTAAGGTTTTATTTCTAGATTCTCCATTCTATTGGTTCTTTATCTGACTTTCTGTTAGAACCACATTGATAACAGCTTTGCTGCAAGTTTGACATTGGGAAATGTGGGATCCTCAACTTTTTTCTTCTTTCAAGATTGTTTTAACTATTCAGGCACTATGATTCACATCAGACTCATAAAGATGGCAAGTTTTGCATAAATATTTGAGGGTTCATAATTTTTTGTCAAATATCTCTTAATTTTTTGACATTTTATTTAGTTCTGTTGAAGTCTTTGAAGTCACTATTGTGTCATCATCCTTTGTAAGTTTGTCGTCTTTTGGACTGAACTGGAGTAGCTCTTCCAGGTTCTCCTATGTAAACAACTCTGATAATATTTTAGATATACACTGATGTCATGCAATCCTGCATCTGCTACAAGATATGCAATTTTAATTTGTAATTGATTTTCTCTCATATTTCATGGTTCTAGCAGATGTTCTTATGTGATAGCTAGTGAATGACTGATTAGTTTGTCTCCATAGAAGATATCCGTGTTAAGCATGGAGGATGATTGAGTAGAGACTAATTTTTATAAATTGTTAGTATTTTAGTGAATAGTTTTGTTTGTTTGTTTTTTCATACCGGGAATCAAACTCATGACCTTGCGTTTGCCAGGAAGGTGCTTATGCCACTGAGCTGTATCCTCAGCCCCTTAGTGAATAGTTTTTATAAAATAAAACATGGTAGGTTTGAGGATTCTGTTGATAAATACTCAAATCAAAGTTCCTCTTCACTATTGAAGTCATGAGGATTGAAGTAAAGTCTTTGAGAGAGTTGGAAAGTAAACCAAAGTGACCATGGGACCATTAACTTTTAAAAGGTTGAATAGAAAAAAAAATGTTTAAAGTTGTGACTCCGTGGGGAACTAAAAGAAAAAAGGAAAATTTCAGATTAGTTGTTTCAGGAAAACTGATTATTGAGGAGATGGAACTGTGAAATATAGGTCACAACTGTAAGAGAAGGTGAAGAAAAAATATTGTAGATGCAAAAGGACCTTGGGTTTCAATTTCTTTGAAGATAAAGTGTGAGGTAGCAAGAGATGAATTTCTCACCGAGTCACCACCTTCTTGCTTTCACACAACTACAAACAAAGAAGCAATTAGAGATCATACAAAGCTTTACAGCTTGGACTTTATACTTGAACTCTACTCTGTTGTATTCAGCCTATGATTGCTCCTGGGGGCAGGGCTTGGTCACAGATGGCATTTACCCACCTTGATATTAGGTAATAACAGTTAAAGTATTTCCCATAAGAAGTCTTTACAACTTACTGAAAGTTTCTAGAAATCCAGTAGTACCAAGTATAACAAAAGGTTAACAATTTAATTCATTCTTTTATGAGTACTTATTTGATAATAGGAGGTAGGGAGATCTTTTTCAAATGGTGAAGGGATCAAGAAATGAAGTGGGGGAAGCAAAGAGAAAGGAGATAAAAAAGAATTAAGATGTGTTATATACATGCACAAATTTCATACAAAAAATGTAAACATTATATACTGCAAATATATACTAATAAAAATGAAAAAATGTTTATTGAATTCTCTATGTGCTTGGTACAATATTGGGTTGCGAATCAAACACTAACAAGTTCTTAATGACTTTTCTTTTATCTAGTGTCAAATAATTCTTTAACTAGTAGGCAACAGCTCTTCTTTATCCCATGATGGAAAATATGTGGGGGCAGTTTGGATTGTTATATTGATGTGGGGGACATTATTGGTATTAGTGAGTAGGGATGTTAGACGCATTGGACAGATTCACATTACAGATTGTCTAGCCCTAATCTGTGCAGTCTCCATTGGTAAACAAATGCTAGAATATGAATAATGTCAGCATTAACATTTACTGTAGACCTGTATTGTGTGAGCATTTATCACCATTGTCTAATTTAATCTTTTCATGAGTCATTTGGGTAGATACGATTTCCTGCATTTTTCAGAGCAGCCTAAAAAGCATAAAGAGCATAAAGATCTCTCTTAAGATCAAGCTGCTAGTAGAGTCAGATTTTAGTGTCCTGTATAGATGCAAAGAAAACTCCCCTTGCATCTTCTGATGGCTTAAAATTTGAATCTCTGGAATAAATCGATGATGGGCAGATTAGGAAGAAAGACGGTGCACACGTTTATGTGAACTGTACACATGGAAGTCTCACAAAGAATGTGACTCTTTGGAAGGGCAGATAGTTGAAGCTCCAGAAAGAAATAGGGTTCTCGGGGTTTCTGTGAGGAAGTAGTAACACGAGGCATGGAAGGACGAAGAAAGGAAATTCCTGATGAACACAGGTTGTCTTGTTATACAGATGTTGTCTCACAGGTAGCAGTTCTCAGGAAAACAGTGTGTTAGAGTCTTCTTGGGAGTTCATCTCTGATGAGATTACAGAGAAAGGCCTGGAGCAAGTGTATTCATTCTGGGGAAACTTCCCTTCGGCAAGGAGACTTCAGAGAAGGTAACTTCTTATGCCCTGAGAGGGAAGGGGGATGTGTAGGGTGCAGACAGACCTTTGTTCTCTTTTAGTTCAAAGCACTCAGCCAAAACATGACACTCTGGGAAGATCGTTTTATGGGTCTCACCACCTAGGTTTGACCCCAGAGCCCATAATTCTGATAACTGTATAATATAGCTTTATTGCCTTTATTACTAGAGGTTGAACCCAGGCCTTCACAGTGAGCAACATTTCCATTCTTTTTGTATTTTCTTTTTAAATTTTGAGACAGGAGTCTCGCTAAGTTGGTAAATTGCCCAAGATGAGCTTGAATTTGCAATCCTCCTGCATCAGCCCCCTAGGCTGCTACAGTTTAGGTGTGTACTGCTCTGTCTCTCTAAGATATAATTTTTTTTAAAGAGGATACAACAAAGGAAAATAAAACAGAATAAAACCAATCAGAACAAACCAGAGTAAGTGATACAGGACTTTACAACCTTACAAAATCAACAATAGTTACCATAATGCCTTTTGTTGTCTTCAAAATAGCTGTAGATATTTTGAACATAGTAAGACTCAAACAAAACAGAATGGAATAAAAACAGTAAAAACAAAACAATAGATACAATAAAAGACTACAAATCAAGACAATAGTAAATTCAAAATGACTAACATATATATATATTACTATCATTGAAATAGCTGCTCATGTCGCTGGGTATAACATAATCAAACAAAGCAAAACAGAGTATAACCCAACCCAACAAAACAATAAACTATGTAGGACTTCAGAGCGAGACTATAGGGAACCAACAATGGCTACCACCCTCAGAAGGAGACCCCTCCTAGATGCCACGCTGTGTACCACTATCTTCTCAATAGATGATCAGAGCACTGGCCCTAGACCTACAAGGTCAGTGAAACACCAAAGTACCACAGGCTTTCAGTTGCATTTCACCTTAATAACTATCACCAGAGCCTGTGTTTCTCTGGATCTGCCAGTCGCTTGGGGGAGGGTGTTGACACATTTATTTGCCAGCCCGCGAGCCTGAAGGAGCTGGAATCTAACCGTCCCCCTGGCCAGTGGGGGTTCACAGGGAGAGGCTTGGCTCTGGATGTCCCTGTCCTGCAGCAGCCTGTGCATGGTGCTGTTTCCAGCAGGATAATTCTAGTTCTTCCTCCCCAAAGTCCACACTGATGCTGACTCCCAGGGAGAGGCTTGGCTCTGGAGGTCCCAGTCCCACAGTGACCCGTGCATGGCACTGTTTTCACCAGGATGACTCTACTTCTCCCTCTCCAAAGTCCATGCTGACACTCTAAGATATAATTTTGTAAGAAAAAAGATGAACCTAAGGTCTTTTCTGTGCAAGTAAAAGGCAAAACTGGTGATTTACTTACTTTTCTGCCTTAGATCTAGTACCAAAATTCCACTCATATCATCCTTTGCATTCAATTCTGGTCAATTTAATCCTTGTCATTTTCACAGATAAATAAAAACTGAAGTTCTAGAAGATTACATTCTTCTAGCATGTGACAGAATTATAATTGGAATCCAGAGAAGGGAAGTGACTGTTTGTTAGTCTCCAACTGTTGTACCAGCCTGTCTCAGTTTACCCACCTTCTTGATCCCTTGGGCCCAGCATTATTTACACCAGAGGTTGGCAAACTTTTTCTGTCATTGTCCAGACAGTAAATATTTTAAGCTTAGCAGTCCATATGGCATCTACCATGACTGCTCAGTTATTTCTGCCTTGCTAGTGAGAAAGTAGCTATAGGTAACTCCTAAATAAATGGGCGTGGCTGTGTTCTGTGAAAACTTCATGTACAAAAGTACATAAGGGCTAAGCCAGCTTCAGCCCATGGACCATTGCTCTCTGACCCTTGGTCTATGTCCAGTAATGGATTTTGTTATTATAGATTAGGCTGTACCTGAATCATCATTAATAGCTTGGAATGAGGTTGGTGAAAAATGACTACGGTATTTTCAACTGTTCGCTGGATTTAAGGGCAATTGTGTTAAAACATAGATTCCTGAATTCCATCTCGAGAGATTCTGGGCAGGAACATCTAAAAAAGAACCTCAGCATCTGTATTTTTTGCCCTTACCTCTGATTCACAATGAAATTTGAATACTGTGAGTGTAACAGTAGATAACTTGGCAAAGAAATAATGCTAAATAAGTCTGTGTAATTTCGATGTCACCCACAATTTCTACCCCATTCCAGAAACTCTGGTTTACTGAACAGCATGTCCATTTCATCTCAAAACATCGTATCATTTCACCTTTTCCCCATTTATTCAGAAGCAGACACATTTAAATAAAAATAATCACCTCTACAATACCAATGAACCATAAGCTAATGTAAGGATATTTATTCAGCTGAAAGAACTAGTAATAAAATCTTTTTCTTTTTAAATGGTGCAACTATAATCCAATTTAGATCTTGCAACACCTAGTGGTTTTTGTTTCATTTTGCTTTGTGGTGGGTGGAAACTAAGGATGGTTGCAGGGGGCTGGTGAAACAAAAATAAGAGCAAAATAGTACAGTCATTACCACTGCAATTTTGGGTTGCAATGAATCACTAAATCTCTATAACTGTGGAGTGGCTCCACATGATTCTGTTGTTAATTGAATTTTTTCCCAAAGTAGAATGAGGGTTTATTTTGTAGCCACATGATTCTATTACTTGATGATTGTTATAAAGTCATTGAAGGTAAAGGGATCTCACTGGTATGACCCAACGCTGATACTGGCCAGGTGAGATCTTCCATGGAAACGCAGGAAAAGATGGTTCCAAACTCAGAGCACTGTTGTGAATTGGCTACTGGGGAGCGTCTCTCCACAGAAGTGATGTTGCCCTCCTGGCTGCATCACATCAGGAAAGGTGCAGAATGCTGAGGTTCCACTCCTGATGTGGTAAAGTTTTAGCATTCAGCTAAGGCAGCGTCTACTGGCTTTTTTTTTTTTTCTCTGAATGGTTTAAATGCTCTTTCGGTAATAACAAACATCTTGTAGGGAAGTGCTCTGAGACTATGAAAATTACCCAGTTGGATTGTTTGAGCTGTTTCTACTCACCTCTGACACCAAGTTTGTGGGGGTTTTTTCCCACACCAATGACCAGTTCTCCATTGGTCTGGATATCAACTGGGTGCTCAGCTGTGCAATTCAATTCTAATAGTAACTACCTGGAATCAACATGAGACCACACTGGGTCAAGGGCTCAGTCCCATAAGACTGTCCTTGCTTCAGGAGTGAGGCACAGATACTGGGTGCTCAGCATACTTTTATTTCTGTCTGTCTCTGCCCTGACCCTGCCAACAGCACTTCAGATTTAATTGTTTGCTAACATCACTCATGGAACTAAGGAAGAGTTTACCTCTGATTTATTGAAGAGTATAGAACTCAGGAGTACCTAGATGGAGAGATTCATACGACTAAGACAGAGAGGGCTCAGAGTTTCCCCGTCCTGTCCTGTCTGCCACCCTCCTACACGTCAGTGTGCTCACCAGCCAGGAAGTTCGCTGGACACTGCTGTTTAGGGACCATAGGAAGCTTGGGAAGTCCATAGTCAGAATTGATCAAATCACTGCCTGCTGGGTATTAAGTGAACCTCTCATCTTTTCCACTCCTTGGTAACTCAGGCATGAAGCCAAAAATTCTCAGTCTCTACATGGTTGATTTCTCTAGCAACATACCATAAACTTAGATATGGCTGAAGGG
>RJWT010048035.1:0-11209 GCA_004365215.1 Cuniculus paca | reverse complement strand
TTCTGTTTTACTCTGTTTTGTTTTGTTTGCTTTAAAATAAAAATTAAAAAGAAAAAAGAAAGGACTCTTTCATATGGATTGTAGAATAAGAAAGAATTTAGAGAGGACCCACTTTCTCTGCCTCAACTATTAGACTTAAATTTTCTGAATTTCTTATTGATGTTTAGTTTATAATTTGAGTGAATTATTTAGGTGTATCTGTGGATATATGTTTAGATCTGTACTTATCTACATTAGATTGCCCTAAATATACAATTTTTGCAAATCTTTCTTAGAAAAATATTACTTAATTTCTCAATCTATATTGTAGCCATTCACCTATCCTCAATTTCCTTATAAAATAACTATTTAAGATATTAGGGCTAAGACAATGACTATTTATAGAAGATATTTTTATGTAATGAAAAAGAAAAACAAATTTGATCTTTCATGGTGCCAAATTAATAATTCTGAAGGCATTTGTAGTAAATGTCTTTAAACCAGAGAAACCCCCGTCACTGAGTTTTCATGGCAAATCAGTATTTCCCACTCCTAGGAATTAAAGGAATATGAAGATATTTTTCTACATGGTATTTGATATTTCACAGGCAGAAACCTTTTTCTAAAAGTGATTGAAACAAAACAGTGTTTGATTTTGTGATTTGTTTTCTTATATATTTTTCCTTTGCTAATTACAACCACTGTCATAATAATAGATTATCTGATTGAGGCAAAATTTAGCTGTTGAGATTATATGACCTCATCTGAATTGGCTACTGTCCTCTGAAAATAATAAGGGGAAGTTCTGTTATATGTACTAGGTAACTATAGAATCAAATTTTGACTTAATGTACAAGCATTACGGGGCTGGGGATGTGGTTCAGTGGTAGAGTTCTTCCCTTGCATGCACAAGACTCTAGGTTTGATCCCCAGCACCACAAAAAACAAAAACAAAAACCCAACTTAAAAAAGTTGTACAAGCATTCCTTAGTTTTTTGAGCCAGTTTATGAAAGTATTTATTTACTTATTTATGATGCCAGGAATGGAACTCAGGACCTTGCACATGCTAAGCAAGCACTTACACCCCCCATTCATTTTATTTTATTTCGAGACAGAATGTCTCTAAATTGCCTAAACTAGGCTCGAAATTGTGACCCTCTTACCTCCTCCTGGGTAGCTGGGATAATAGGTGTTTGCCACCAAGCTCAGCTAATAGAGCATCTTTCATAGGTTTTTGTTTTTAGGAAATGAAATTATGCTTTTAATTAAATAATTCGCTCTAAAAATGGCTCAAAGTTGTGCTCAACACCTTTAGATACCTCCTACTTAAGAGTTGAGAAATAAATTAGTACACATATTAAATAATTGTCTTTAAATTAATGATCTTTTGTCAGAGCAAAACCAGTTAATTTGTGTATTATTTTAGCTTGCAAATATACCTATCATTTCTAATTCTTTTGTTACTTGTCATACTCAGATTGTGAAATTACTCCTTTTTCTTTGCTTTAATGACTTACCTCTTCTCACTTTAAATGTGAGTTAGAAGGGAAATAAAAAATAATTAGTTGATTATTTTGCTTTTTGGGAAATCTGGTTAACGACAGAGGAAGTTAAAAATCACTGCCCAATATAATTTAGGGATTAGTTAATTTTATTAGTTCATCCTCTACAAGATAGTCACTAGAATAGATGGATGGGTTATAGATATGCTTTTTTTATACATTTGAAAAGATAAATTTTATCAACCAGCTAATCTTAGTATCTCTAGTTTAGCTAGAATTAAACTCAGATGCTAAAAAATAAAAATTACTTCAAAACTCTAAAAACCTATTTCTCGTTTTACAAAATTCTTTTTACAGAAAAAAAAGAAAAATCAAACAAACCTAAAGATCCACCTCCTTTTGAAGGAACAGAGGTAAGAATATATGAATTCTGATCTAATAAACGACTAATTGTAAGCTATTGCCTTTTGCCATGAGTAATGCATATAATCACATTAATCAGATGTGGAATTTAAAGATGATTGAATTTAGATTTACCTGAAAAAGGTAAATAATCAGTATTAATAATGACAAAAATTATTACTTGTGGTTAAAATAAGCGGTAAAAATGTTTTAATATTCTTATTACAATGTTTTGAAATATTGTTTAATCTATTGTAGTAGGTACAAATTACTTTGTGTTACATTTAAAATACTCTATTGATAGACAAATTTTAAAGTACATATATCCCATTTTGTCATAGTACTCAAAAAACCTAAAATTTCCATCTACAAACAGATGGCTGCTATCAGTTCTTTGGAAATTTGTTTATTGTTATACAGGGATATAGGGTAGTATATTGATCACAAAATGTCATTCCTCTGACAGGGAATATGTGTGCTGTTATTGTTAAGTACTCCCTCCCTCTTCTTTTATTTTAGATCGATGAAGTTGCCAACATTAATGACATGGATGAATATCTTGAGTTATTGTATGAGGATATTCCTGACAAGGTTCGGGGTTCTGCTTTGATCCTACAGCTTGCTCGAAATCCTGATAACTTGGAAGAACTACTATTGAATGGTGATTTATGTCTATAAATATTAAAAATAGAAAAATTATTGTTAAAACTTCCTTACTCTGTGAAGTTTAGTTTCATAACTTACTATGAATATGCATATACACTTTTCATATCTTAAATATTTATATTCTGAATGCTAATACTTTTTTATTTTCTGTTTCTCTTGCTTTTTCATGGAATATTTTTTTCCATCTTTTTACTTTCACTCTAATTGTTTCTTTTAATATAAAATGTTTCTATTGTAGGTAGCATATGGGCAGATCATACTTCTTTTTAAGTCTAGTACTACCCATTGTAACATTTAGCCTACTTAACATTAATGTAATTACTTATAAGGTAGAATTTACTTGTAGCATTTTATACTTGCTTTCTCTGTGGCTTTTACATCTTTGTCTTTCTGTTCCTCTATTTCTTTCATTTGTATTTTTTTCTCATTTGCTATTTTAATCCCCTTGTTCTGTAACTATATTTTCTTAAGTTACTATATTTTCTTAGTGATTGCCTTAGATTATAACTAACAATTTTAAGCAATCTGTTCACATTAATACCAGCTTTATTTCAACAGTATATAAAAATTTACTCCAGCATACCTGTTTCCTCATTACTTTTTTGTGTTGCTATGGTTACACAAATTTACTTATTGTACTTATACATTGTAGGTATATAACTATCACCACATGTATTTTTTATTAGTCAAGTAGAAGAATACAGTCAGAAATATGATTACATTACCTTTTTATGTTTATCCTTATAATTTCTTTATGTGGATTTAAATTACTATATAGTGTCTTTATATGTATTTTTATATATATATATATGTTATTTTTTTTTAGTTCATATCTGCTGTTGAGACCTTTTAATGAGATTTTCATGACAGTTATTTTTAAACTATAGAATTTCTATTTGGCTCTTGTATAATTTACATCTCTTTGGTGAAGCATCATTCTCATATATTTACATACTTTCCTTTCATTCTTTAGACATGGTTTCTTTCAGTTTTTTAAAATATAACTCACTTAAAATCTTTATCTCACCAGTTGAAAGTCTGTGCTTTCTCGTGGACAGTTTCTATTGACTAATTTATTTTCTGAATATGGATCATGCTGTTCTGTTTCTTTGCATGCCTTGTTGTTGAAATAGTATTGCAGCAACTCTGAAAATCAGATTCCCTCTATCTCCGGGGCTTGTTATTGATGATATTTGTTTAATGAATTTCATAGGTTAATCCTGTAAAGTCTGTGGTCTTTGTATAACCACTGAACTCTTTCTAGGTCTTTGTAGAAATTTATTTCCCATAGATTTGAAAAAGTTTATTTTGACTGTTTTTATCAGTTTTCCCATTTGCTTATGGAGGAATGGATTTTTAGAGGTCCTTAATCTTACTAGAATTCATTTTTGTTAAAAGTGGAGGAGTGCAGTTATAATTGTTTTCTCCATGTTGAACAGCATTTATAACAATAGTGTGTACTTGTTCCTTTCCCAAGTTTAGAAGTGCCTTTTTAATAACTATGTCTACTGTTCTTTTATGGGATAGGTGCTTCTTGAAAACTTACTCTTTGCCAGGTCCTGTTCCCATAGATTGATGGATCTCTTTAGTGCCCTTTCTCTATTCGTTTGGTCTGATGACTCCTATAACAATGGAATGATATTTATTGCTTTGTTTTGTATTTTGACTAGATAAATAGGATATATAGGAAAAATAAGATATATAAGAAAAATGTACCCATCTTTCCTTTTTTCATTAAAGTTTGTTTTGCTGGTCTTGTACATTTGTTTTAGGCATCAGTATGAGATATATTTAGCGTATTTTGTGGTAACTTGATTGTGGTTGCTTTCATTCTATAGACCAATATGTGATGATTTTCAACCTTTTATAAACTTTGTATTTTCTTTTGGCTATTTCTTGATAACCTTTGTGCAAGTCTTACAGCTTTATTTTTATTGAGACACTTTTCTGTTCTATAGTAAATGAAAATGAAGTAAAATTGGTCATGAAACCTAAGCCTATACTCATCATATTATAGAAGAGTATTTCAATAATGTATTAAGAAGTACTGTTTTGTCTAGGTTATAATGGTCAGAGGCCTTTTGGGAATTACTTGATTGAACAATGTTAAACCAGATTCTCATTAAGTAAGACTTTGTAGAGATTTTGTGTGTTATAATGAACACTGCCTACCTATTTAACCTCATAATAATTCTGTTCAAAGCGTATACTATTCCAGAGCTCTACATTGTGAATGTGGATAATACTGTGAAATGCTGTTGCAGGGTGTTTTTTTAGTTTGCTAAAATCCACTCAGTGGATTTAATGACTAATAGTTAATTCTTGTTTGGTAATCTAGCCAGAATGCTGAAATAAACAATATTTTATAACCACAATAGATACTAATAATACAATGTATTAAATACAGTTGCCCCTGAGTCCTTACAGACACTTGAAATAATTTCTATATTTAACATACACATATACTATTTCAGTACTTTTAAGAATTCATAAGCAATGGGGCAACTCTAATTTAAAATCTTATTACTCTATATTCACTTAATATATGATAATAGTTACCTGTTTATTGTTTTTACCTTCCTCTATGTATAAATGTAACAGTGAAGCTTCTTAATATACCTGGGAGATAATTTTTTGTAAGACCTTTTGTCTTATATCTGTTGATATGTGATACTAAAGTAATAGATTTATTTTTGTGTATAAATTTTATTTGGTCAACTTATTTTAGTGGGATAGATATAAGTCTTCTAAACAAAAATTTTTCTAGATTTATTCTAATTTTTATACATTAAATCAGATATTAAAAAAGAAAAAAAATAGTGCTCTAGTAGTAAAATTCCAAAGAGAAATGCAAATCAAGAGTGACCTTTTTGTCACCCACAATAGAAGTATTATGTTAGTTTACCTAAATTATATTTGTTTACAGTTTAGACATGTTTTAAGTAAAAGTTGTATTTTAATTTTAAAAACAGCTTTCTGTATTGGAAAGAAGCATCCTACTTTTTCGTTCTTGTTCCATCTTAGCTTTGTTATTTATTGATAAGTAGACATTTAAAACCAGTCACCCTTTTTACCAGAGTCAAAGCAAATGATCATTTCTTACGTTGCCTTTTTTTATAGAAACTGCCCTTGGTGCACTAGCAAGAGTCCTGAGAGAAGACTGGAAGCAAAGTGTTGAATTAGCTACAAACATAATTTACATCTTTTTTTGCTTTTCCAGGTAAGGATAGAAATTATAAAATAAAAGCAGTCTGTCTATTGCTAACTGTTGATCTGTAGATTATTGGTTTAGTCTTTCTGTGTGTTTGCATATGCGGTGCCTCTGAACTTATTTTTGTCTGATTCCCATTCTCTGTCCTGCTTTCAGTTATTCTTTCATTCTGTCTCCACTCACCTCTGCATATGTCCACATGCACAATGGGTTAATATAGTGGCTTAGCACGTAAGAATATGGACTGTAGAAGTAGACTTTCTTAGTTTGAGTTCGAGCCCTGCTGTTTATTAACAGTGTGACCTTGGGATACTTAACTTCTCTGTACCTCATTTTCTTGTGTAAAATTTGGATAGTGAGAGTGAAATTCTCTTCAAAGTGGAAGATTGAATGCTCAATATTTTTAGAATGAATAAGAGTTAAAATACCTGGAATAAAGCCTAACCCAGAGAAAATGCTAATTGTTATTGTACATATTTTTGTGTGCAAATACAGTATATACATGTTTTACTTTCAGTTTTATTTTTTCTGTTCTGTTCTGTTCATTTGTTTGTTAGCTTATGACAGGCTCTCACTATAAGTCCAGGCTGGCCTCAAACTCATGGCGATCTCCCTGCCTTAGCCTCCTGAGTGCTGGGATTACAGGTCAATTTTATTTTTTAATTTCGATTTTATTCTGTATATTTAGGGAATATAGTGCAATAATTCCTCAATACATGTGTGCAGTGTGTAATGATCAATTAAGGTAATTAGCATTTCTATTGTCTTAAACATTTATTATTTGTTTGTGTTGAGAACCTTTGAATTCCTCTCCTAGTTCTTTAAAAAATATAATCTAAATTATGATAAACTGTAGCCATCCTGTTGTGCTGTAGAACATCGGAAATTATTATTCCTATGTATTTGTATTTTGATACCTGTTATTAAACCTTTTACTACCTCTGTCTTCTTGCCCCTCAAGCCTTCTCAGCCTCTAGTGACCACTTTTTTACTCTGTGCTTCTATGAAATCAACTTTCTTAGTGTCTACCTATAAGCAAGGACATGTGAGACCTGTCTTTCTACGCCTAGCTTATTTTAACTAACTTAATGTTCCAGCCATGTTTCCACAAATGATAGGAAAAATTCTCTTTATATGGCTAAATAATATTCTATTTATATACATAGAATATACTGTTAAGTAGAATACTCTGTTTACTTAAGTAGAATATTCTATTCTGTTTAAGAAAGATGTTCATTGAGACTCTTTGAAAATTTGCTAGCTAATTTCTAGAGATTTACTTTTCTATAGTTTCTAAAAATAGGCTGGCATTAGCAAATAAATACTTGCATGACTTAATTGTCTAGGAAACATTGACAAAACCTGATGATTTTACTCTTTTATTTTGTTATCAATTTTGTATAATAAATAAAATACATGTCTGATATAGTTGCATTTTATTAAGTAATAGTCTGAAAATGCTTGGAAAATTTTGAGTGGTTAATATAGTTAATTTTAAAATGTTTCATTTCCAACTTCTTAAAAATAATTGTACTGTATTGTATTGTATTGCATTGTATTTATTTATTTATTTTTGGTACTGGGAATTGAACTCACAACCTTACACTTGCCAGGCAGGTACTATGCCACTGAGCTACATAGCTACATTCCTGCCCCAAAATAATTGTATTTAAAGTGGGCATGGTGATGCATTCCAGTAATCCCATGCAGGAGGCTGAGGCAGGAGGAATGTGAGTTCAAGGCCAGCTTGGGCTACATAGTGAGATCCTGTCTCAAAAATATATTTAATCTTATTTCAAGTTTTCTGAGTATAATGTAAATATATTCACTTATTGGAATGGTTATGCCTAATTTACTTCCTATGTTGTTTGCACCAGTATTTGCCAAAATCAAATTTCCCATACCAACAAAATGTATTCCTTATTGAATAAGTATTAAAACCTCTTCTTTCAAGCTTTTCTCAGTTTCATGGAGTAATCACTCACTATAAAATTGGAGCTCTGTGTATGAATATCATTGATCATGAGTTAAAAAGACACGAGCTTTGGCAAGAAGAACTTTCTAAGAAGAAGAAGGCTGATATCCTTTTAGAGTGCCATTTTGACCTGATCTTGCCTCTTGTTATAAGTTTTGGATGGGTAGGATTATTTTTAATATTACTAGTTGTATTACCATGCAAGATTATATTGGAAACCATACAAGATTATATTGAAGGTTAAGATGAACATAGACAGTATGAGAATAGAGTTTAACAGTAACTTTTGTCTCTCCCCAACTTTGATTACTCAGTGAAGTTGAAGGAAGATGTATTGGTTAGTGGAATTATGGCTCACCATTGTTGTGCCCTTTTCTGTCAGTACTAAGGTGACTTTGATGGGAATGCATGTATTATTTTGTGATGAAGCTAGTTTAAGCTTCTATTTTTTTATTTAGTTAAGTATAAATATACTCTTCTTAATGCAATTTTACCTCAGTTCACAAACTTGATTCTTTCCATGATTCTAGTCACAAGCCAAGTAGGATGACTGAACCAAATTTAGGGGTTAAATTCAAATGAAATTTATGGAGAAATTTCGTTTGATTTTTATCCAGTTCAGTTTGCAGCCAGAACCGTGGAGAAAATTGAGTTTGTATCATTTGGAGAGGCTTATAGAATGATAGAACCTATGAAAGAAACCTTGGAAATAAAGTTTAAGCTATCCTGCAATATAATCTTTATATTTTATCTGACAGAGTTACATAATCTGTTCTTTAACAATGTTGATGTGTACTGGTTTAATTCCTCCTTTTTTTGAAATTATATTTATTATAATACTCCTTTGCTTAGTCAACCAATAACATACTCGTTGGTTGTAGTCTTATGTACAGAATATAGAACAGAGATATTCTTTCCAACATTACAGTTTTCCTCAAATTTTGAATGTATTTTTCATATTGCCTACTGTAATATACCTCTTCTAAGTCAGAAGTTCTGGTTTATTCTTGTCTGTTCTCCTATGACATGTTTCACAGGTCAGCAAGCCATGGTAATAAAATTCCTTTAACTCAGTGTTTACCGATGTCCTTTGAAAAATGAAAACATTATTCCTGCTGGGCACAGTATCATACATTTCTAAACACTCCTTTGTTTAAAAAAAGTGGACTTTATTCTTTGGAATATTTTTCTCTTGGCATCTCTAATCCGAAGTGGGTGCTAAAAAGCTTTAGATTTAATCTGCATCTTTTAAATATTTTGGGCATCTCTAAAGTGAAATCTGGTGTTCTCTAACTAAATCACTCTCTGTAAAGCAATGCTCTTAGCATGGACCCAAAGTTCAAACAGTTCCTCACCCAAGGATTAGAAATTCAAGGAAATTCTTGAATCCTCGGTTAACATGTCCTTCAGAGAAGAACATTTTATTGACCTCTTGTTAGAGAAAGTAACTAGATAAAATTGCTTTTAACATTTAGTAGTGCTATTCTTCATAATATTTTCAGTAGGATTCTGTTTCAGTTAGAATGTATGGTCCTTAACTTAAGTTTTTACTTGATGAAGACCTTGAAAACCAAACTTTGAAAAAGGATTATGAGAAAACCTTTAAAAAGTACCAGGGGCTTGTGGTAAAACAAGAACAGCTACTGAGAGGTATGAATTCCTAAGCAATAAGAAAAGCAGTGAAGTATTTACTGCAAATAATTTGTTTTGTTCCTTTTTTGTTATACCAGTAAGCTAATATCAGAATAATGGAAAGTTCTATAAATTTTAGTATGTCGAGTCCTTCTATCTTTATTAATTTTAAAATTTCATTCTACTGTATTTCTCCATTTGGCCTTACATGTATTTTAATTTGGTATGTAACCTTTTTCAAAAAGAATCTTTATCTCTGAAACTCTGCATATTTTATAAAGTGAATCATTTTATTGCTTTTCTAAGAAACCTACATAAGAATTTACAAAATAGTCTTTCTACTAGAAAGTAATTCCTTGTTTCTAAGCTTTATTGAGGAACAAGGTTTTACAGTCACATGCAAAATTTTATGATGGCCAGAGAGAATGATGTGTGTCTTTTAATTTTTATATCTTCAGTTCCTGTCTTGTTTTAGGATATGGATTTTTAGTTTAGCTCATTGATTATTTGATTAATTTTGTACATGAAAATATTTGCTGACTTTCAAAATCCTTTTAGTTTTCGCACTTCTAATTATATAGTTTTCAAAAATATTTTTTGAGTAATTTAGCTCATCTATTGTTGAACTTGCCAGATTTTCAAACTCAGTTTTTTTTAATTCACATATTTTTGTGGTACATACTGAACATATTCATTGCATAGGTGGTTGATACATGTACATGACACATACTAATTCTTTTGAAGGCCCCTTTTCCTTCCCCCCAATATCTTAAGTCTCCTTCTCATTTCCAAAAGACCTATCTTCCTATTTCCTATTTTATAATTTTGCTCTGTGATATTTTTTATATTGCCATTTAAGCTAGTGTGTCTGATTTATTTCACTTAGTGTTGTGGTCTAGAGGTGGTCTTGAGGTGCATCCATTTTCCTATAGATGATTCAAGGTTATCCTTTATAGCAGAGTAGTACTCCATTGTATAAATACATTTTCTTTATCCATTTATCTGTTGATGGACTTGTAGGTCACTTTGAAGATTTAGCTATTCTGAATTGTGCTGCTGTAAACATAGATAAGCATGTATCAATGTAGTTATCATGTTTTTAACTCTTCTCAGGAGGATGCCTACAAGGGGAATAGCTAGGTTGAGTGGAATTTCTAGTTTTAGTTTTTTGAGAACTCTCCATACTAATTTCCACAGTGGTTTTACTAATGTATTCTTACCAACAATGTACAAGGGTACCTTTTCCCTGCAGTCCCTAGGGTTTGTTGCTGTTTGATTTCTTGATAGTTCTTTTTGGAGTAATTGCAGTCTCAGTGTCATTTGGCCTTGCTTATTGCCCACTTGGACTTCTTAGAAGTGTCCATTCATTTCACTTCCCCTTTATTGGGAGGGAGGTATCTTATTTTGGAGGATATAATTATTTTATTTCTCTTTATATTCTAGATATTAATCCTCCATCCAGTGTATAGCTGGCAAAATTTTTTTCCCCATCTGTAGATTGTCTTTTCATTCTCTTGCTTGTTTCTTTGCTGTGCATAAGCTTTTTGGCTTGAGATAATCCATGAGCTGATTCTTGATGTTATGTCTTGCACGATCTTTCTGTTCAGAAAGTTGTTGCTTTAAAAAAAAAATGTAAAAGGGGCTGGGGATTTAGCTCAGCAGTACAAGTGTTTCCCTGGCAAGTGTGAGGTAATGAGTTCCATCCCCAGTATGAAAGAAAGAAAGAAAGAAAGAAAGAAAGAAAGAAAGAAAGAAAGAAAGAAAGAAAGAAAGAAAGAAAGAAAGAAAGAAGAAAAGAAAGAAAAGAAAAGAAAAGAAAAGAAAAGAAAAGAAAAGAAAAG
>RJWT010048034.1:0-11211 GCA_004365215.1 Cuniculus paca | reverse complement strand
TAATGGGACCGGGTCCCTGGATTCCACCAGTCATAGGGCCTCTAGAACTAGGTCTGGGGCCCTGCTTTTCCAATCCTCTTGCATCCGTGCCTCTTGCTTCCATCCCTCTGGTTTCCATAGCCTAGGTCTCCATTCCTCTTTGCTCTATTACTCAGGTCTCTAAAGCCTCAGTTTCCATCGCTTGAGTGTCCATCCCTCAAGACTCTCTACCTCCTCCACCATCCATAGATGGACCTCTTTGATCTATCATGGGTCCTCTGGGCTCTCCAATTTTCAGTCTGGCATCTGCCATGGGCCCTCCTCTGTATCATGTGCAGAAGGGCCACAGTTATCATGACCAGAGGCATGGTGTATGGGAGGATCCTGACGGCGTGGACCCAGATAACCTCTGAGTTCTGCTTCTTCAGTAACTGAAAGCAAAGTCCCTCCATGTGGGTTGTTTGGAGCATCCCCTAATAGTCCTCGAGGAGGCAGGCCAGCAGCAGTCATAGGGCCATGACATATAGGAGCTCTGAGATCTGCCATCTACATTTGCCCCTGCTCTAAAGGGACCAGACCGACCCCTGGCATTCCAACTTTTGGCTACATTGCCCCTGCAGGAGTTAGGGGACCAGGTCCAGGTCCAGGTCCAGGTGCAGGAACTGTGGCTGCTATGGGCCCTGGAGCTGGAATTCTGCCCTGAATAGGAGTCTGCATCAGAGGAGGAATATCTTTCACAGGTCTTCTTGCCACATGCTGAGGCTAAGAGGCTGGAGGATTCTGTTGGTTCAACAGAACACTGGGTCCTGGGCAAAGTCTGGGGCCTGGCCAGAAACAGGGCCTGGGCCAGAGACAGAAACAGGGCCAGGGCCAGGGCCAGAGATAGACTGAGACTCACTTGGGATCAACGGGGTGACATGTGTCTTGCAATGTAGAATTTTCAGGGCAATCTCAAGATCCATGATTCTCATAACCACTCGTGCCTGCACCAGTGCACAAGCCAGTTGTGGGTTCTGAAGTAACATGTTTCGAGCTTCCTGGTGACTGTTTTGCACACAGAGCTTCATCTGCCTCATCAGCTCAGACATCTGCTCTGGCAGAAGACTGGCTACTGCTCTGGTAATTGATTCAGGGGCATCTTCTGGATAGATGGGATGCCCAGAAGGAGAGTCAATGATGGGCACTGCAGGCCCCAGGCTCTTTAACTCTTCCTCATTCTTTTCACTGGCAGCACTGTCCACCCGAAGTGCTCTCCCACCAAACTCACGCCCAATGAGGTTCTGCATGGCACTAAGTGCGGTCTCTTGGTCTTGGTTCTCACAGAAGCCCTAATCCTTGGGCTTTGCCTTCTATCACATACGAGCCGGAAACTGACAACAGAACCGACCTGCGAGAAAATGTCCATTAACTGCTCCTCAGGTGCCTCGTACGGGATGTTTCCCACGAACACAGAATGCAGAGATCAATCCATTGCTGGGTCTCTTACTGACAAACTGGACATGATTCTAGTTTGCCACACAGCCGACCTAACTCTAAGTTTTTAAGTGTAAACATTATTTGACTTTATATTCAAAAGAAAATTATTTCTTAATGCTGTTGGGGAAGGTATAGGGACAAAAACAAATCATACATAGTCTTACTATGTTCATCAAACGAGTAGTTATAAAATGAATATACACATCACTGCGAAACAAGTGTATTCAGAACTACTTGATTTTATTTTTCATCAAATGCAATAATTATTATGTTTAGTTTTTATTATATTCCCTTTGTGAACGTCTTCCCTTGTACGATTACTGAACACAGTGGCTAGCTAATAGTATCCCCTTTTAAATTTTGTTCAAAACATTATATGAGGGCCGGGGATATAGCTCAGTGGCACAAGTGCCTGCCTGGCAAGTACAAGGTCATGAGTTTGATTCCCGGTAAAAAAAAAAAAAAAAAAAACCATTATACAAGGTATCTAAAAATACAGTAGTTTTTCTAGTATTGGGAAAATGAAGTATTTTTACACTGTAATACAGCAATTATGCTTCTCAGCTTAATGTCAAACATGTAGTCTTTGAAAAGGATATGAAATTATACCTTTTATAGCTTGGAATGTATCACTTTAAAAAGTGGATTTGTATGTATTGGTCATATTGCCTTTATAACTGAGCTAATATCTCTGTGCTTTATATGTAATCAAACTTGACTTGCCTTAGAAAAATACATATCTTACTCAGGACTTCTGGCTGTTTCACGTAATACCGACTACAAATAAGTGCATTGAATGAGATTGGAAAAGTAAAATTCATTTACTATAGAATAATTAAATTTTAATTTAAAATTAAATTTAATCTAATTTAATTTTGGGGAAGTCCATTGAAATGAATTCCCGTTGTCTTATTAGAGGAAAATGTGTTGATGTGGTTTGAGGTTTTCCTTTTCAAATCTTATAGTTAATTGGGTTTTATTTACTACTAGTAGGAGGTATAAAATACCTTTAAAATGGAAGAGGAAAAAAAAGTAAAATGGAGGAGAGTTGTTTTAATATCAATTTGAGGTCAAAATTAGTGGATTATCCTGTTTCACAAAAAGTTTTATCTTAAAGTGCCGAGGCCACTCTTTCTGGATAAACTTGTTACACAAAGTTTTAATGACATTTTTTAAACATTACTGGGATTGTGTCATCATTTAAAAAGAAAATTGCCAATTCAACTCCCAGCACCAAAAAAAAAAGGAAAAAAATAAAAGAAAGAAAGTTGCCAAGATAGACTTCTGAGAGGAAAATGATTGGGTTTTTAAAAATTGCTGACATATTGTGTTACCATAAAAAATATCTCAGGACACTCCATTAAAATATTTCTATGCTCCCAGCACTCAGGAGGCTGAGGTAGGAGGATCGTTGCAAGTTCGAGATCAGCCTGGGCTACAAAGTGAGTTTAAGGCCAGCCTGAACTGCATAGTGAGACCCTGTCTCAAAAAAACTGAAAAAAAAATATTTCTACACGTATGTTTTTCCTGTGTGAGAAATTGAAAGCGTAAATAAGGAGCAAAATGGAGGACAGATATTGGGAAGTAGGAAGAAAATGTTCAAATGGGAAGAGGAAGTGAGGGGAGGGAAGGAAGGCAAAAGGAAATAAAGAATAGAAGGAAAAATAGAAACAAAGCTTTGTAAATAGGGAGGAGAAGAGGGGTTGAAGGAAAGGGAGGGAACTGGGGAAAAAAGAATCAGGATATATCATGCACAGGCACAAATTTCCTATGATGAATATGATCATTATGTGTATCAAAAGTATACCAATGAAATTAATTCAATGTTTTTAAGTTTTAAATATTTCTATGCATGAATTTTTAAAACGATTGTGCACACCACAGAATAAATTGCTTCTATTTTCAGATAACTTATCAACAACTTTCTTTTTGTGTTCCTTTAGAGTTCAAAGAATTCGCGTAAATGACTGAAAATGGTCACTGTAGTTTAAGACCGTGTGTGCTCAGCAGCTGAAAACAGTCCCCAAGTCTGCCCGTAAGAGTCAGAGGCTTGGTATATCTTGATGCTTGCTCAGCGTGGCATATCTGTGAGCTGCCGCGTCCTGCAGTGAAATAACCTTTAAAGCTGACTGCCTTCGAGTTAACTTGCCACTGGTTATCAGTTGCCTAAAACTCCTGGAAAAAAGAAAACTGAACAGACCCAGAAAGCAAGAAAGGAGACTGCGGGCTCTCTGGCCGCTGGGAAGGATGCACAAACTCGGGCCCGAGTGGAACAGGCCGTGGAGACCCTGGAGCTGTACTGTGACCTGCTGCCGACTTGCTTTATCTTGTTTCAGGCCACAAAAAAACTAGATTCTGGTTTGGCCAAATTCGTATCTACACCTATCTGGGTAGTTCCTTGACTGCAACCAGAAGTGCCTGAGTTGAAAATTGTATCTAATTAGCTGTGTGCAAAATACAGGGAAGAATACATCAACTTGGTTGAGCCAGTGACATTGGAACTGTCACTTCTCAGCTAATGTATAAATTAAACATGAACCCAACTTCTGGTGGAACCATACTTGATAGAAATTGCTAAGAACGATATATTATGTGCCCTATAAATCCAAGGAAACCATTATGAATGACAAGTGCCAGAATGAATTGCTTCCTTCAGTGGTTCCTAATCCAGGACTCAACCACCAAACTTCTCCACAGCCAGAATCAAGGGCCAAGATTGGTTTCCATAACTCGATGCTGCCTCGTTTGCCTGATGTAAAACCTCACGCAAGCCAGCCCATTGACCTGGATGACTCCAAAGAGGTCGATTTGAAGATCTTAACTGGAGACTTGAAAAGTTAAAGAAAATAACCTATTTCCTTAGTCCTGGAATGAGCATTCACCTGGGAATCCGGGCTCCTGAGAATGAATTTTTGCACAGCCATCTGTGTGTGGGTCTAAAGTTTTCTCATTCACAATCCCTTCCATTTCTTAAATTTTGTGGTTCTGTGCTTACTATAATAATCTGTGTATGTACGTGTGCATCTGTGCACACACATATAATAATTATCCCTGCCTCTAAAAACTTTAGAACTCTTAGGTGAAAATTTTTGACCTACAAAATTTTATTAATTGTAGTCAGTCAATTTTAGTTTACCCTTGAATCCTTATTTCTCTGATAATTATTTCTTCAGGGAGGCAGAATAATCTGAATTTAAATCCCACTTGATTCTAACTCTGAGGCTTTTGGCAAATGGTGCCTCTAGTGCAATGTGTGTGAAAGAGCTAAGAAGCTGGATGAATATTTAAAATTTAGTATTTAGGCGAGGTGTGGTGGTGCATGCCTACAATCCCTGCACTTGGGAGGCTGAGGCAGGAGGACTGCCACAAAGTTCAAGGCCAACCTGAGCCACATAGTGAGTTCAAGGGCAGCCCGGACTACACAGCAAGACCCTGTCTCAAAAAACCTAAATAAATAAATAAAATTTAGTATTTAGGGCTGAGGATATAGCTACGTGGTAGATTGTTTGCCTAGCACATGCAAGATCCTGGGTTTGATCCCCAGCATTAAAAAGAAATCTAATCAAACAAAAATGAGGGATTTGAAGAATGAGTATCTAAACATAATGGGTGAGGGAAGTGTGTGTAGAATACCAGTGGGATCCTGTACACCTGGAATCAAATATAGACTCTGCTGCTTACTAGATATAAGCCTCTTCCTTTTTCTCATCTATAAAATGGAGCAGTAATAAGGATTAAAAGAACTAACGTCCACTTAGTAGGCAATCAGTAAATACTAGGTTCTCTTTCAGTCTCTGTTATATGCTGTTTTAGTAGAATGATTCTATATGTCTAAAGGAGAGGCTGAAAAACCAAGATGTCCCAAGCAATTTTTCTTTTTGGTTTCTTATTGGCGGGATCTTGCTTTTCTTTTTTTTAATAAACTGAATGTTTGAGAGCAGTTTTAGATTCACAGAAAAATGCCAAATTAAATTTTAAATGCCATTATTGGTTATGCAAAAATCTTTATTTCAGAATTCTATTTTCTGGGTCCAGGCAAGTTTACATGTCTCCTTCCATATACGAAAAAGTGACATCTGCAAACCAATGTCTCTCTTTGAAAAATCTTTTCCTTTTCTCACAAGTAGCAAGTTCATATTGGAGCTAGGGATGTAACTCAGCGGTAGAATGCTCGCCGAGCATGCACAAGGCCCTGGGTTTGATTGCCAGTACTGCAAAACAAATGCAAATTTATTCAGAGAATATGGGGTTAGTTTGAAGATTCAAGGCCAGAGACAGGGATTGGCAACTGGCTACCTGTCCTGCCGGGTCCTAGACTGTACGCTGATCTGGACACCAAGGACTGGCTGCCGGGTTACTGCACATGTCCCAACACTTCTTGGGCTTCCCAGGCTGATTTTAAAACAATTCATACAGCTGATTTTAGGGAAGCAAGGATGAGACTATGCACATCAAGAAAACAAAAGCAATTAACCATGGATTCTTCTAGGCAAATGACAGGGCCCATGTTATGAAAATAAAAATACTTGAGTAGAGGAAAAGAAATCAAAGCCCTTCTGTGTGCCTTTGTCAGCCAGCCATGACCAGCAGTGAAGAGAGTTTTTTCTTTTTTGAGACAAGGTCTCGCTACGTAGTTCAGGTTGACCTTGAACTCACTCTGTAGCCCAGGCTGGCCCCAATTCAAGGGGATCCTCCTGCCTCTGCCTCCCAAGTGCTGGAATGACAGGCGTGAGCCACCATGCCTGGCTGAGAGTATTTATTAATACAATCCTGTGCATACCAGCCAAATGGGAAGGGGTTTGTAGCATGAGTGTGGCTGCTGACTGAATTCTGTGAGCCCCACACCAGAGATGCGGAGCAGAAAAGCAAGTGCTGCCCGTGCTCTTGATCCCTGAAGCTGCATGACCTGAGCAGCCTCTGCTCTCCTGGTGTAGGGCCCAGCATGTCCTGTAGCCAGAAGCCCTGCGGCAGCCTCTGCTCAATCCTGCCTTTACTATGAATTAATATTTCCCAGAAGTTCAGCTCGCCAGGCCTGAGACAACAGGGTAAAGGTGTGGATCCCAGCACGTGAGGAGGGTGAGCATGAGGGAAGGTCCAAAACCACAGCAGGCAGATTCAGACTCAAGGGATAAGAGGGAGGGGGTTTGCTCAGCCAGAGTTAAGAGAGTGAAAATGGCGGCTGTCTTAGTTACTTTCTCATTACTGAGACAAAATACCTGACATCCAAAGCTAAAGGAGGAAAGGTTAACTTAACAGAGAGATGGAGGGAGGGAGAGAGGGAATGTAATCGCCATGTACTGCAAACACGAACTAATAAAGAGAAATACAATTTTTAAAAGAGAAAAAAGACATCACTCAGGCCAGAACCTTTCAGTGCCTCCCATCTCATTCAGGGTCTAAGACACACTGTGGCCCTCTGAGATGTGCCCCTCTCCCCAACGCTGCATCAAGCTAGAGGTCAGCCATTTCCCTCCTCAGGCCACATTTTCCAACATGTCCAGAGCACCAAACAACCTTGCCTATAGAGAAGCCTTTCCCATCCTCGTTGTGGTTCAGGAAGGTGTATAATTGTAATCCCATGGAGAAGTCATTGGAATTCTAATCAGTTAATTCCAATCTACCACTTCCAGTGTGACCCATGACAAGAAGAAAGACACTGAGGCATATATACAGTTGTGGGGAGCCAAGGGGTCCTAAGTCCAATCAAGATGGTGTTCACCAGAACGAAGGCCTTGACCCAGAACCCTTCCCAGGTTTTATTGATCCTCCATGAGGGGAGTGGCTTGGGAATGAGTGGCAGTGAGAGTGGTGGGAAATATGTGACTGCTGTGACTACCTGAGCTGGGCTAGGTAGGAGTTCTGAGATCACCTCTGCGATACGCAGAGGGCAAGAAATGCAGAGAGAGCAATCTGCATAACAACTGAGATAGTAGCTAATAATTTGGGGCCAGCGCTTTAGTTCTGATGTATAATCCTGTTTGCCCTGGGAAGTCATAGCCCCTTTCTCGAGGCTTGGCCCCACCCGACAGAGTGGAGCATGGCTCTCCATCCTGCCAGGCTCAGCCACATATTTGGGGAGTCACTGGGCATGGTAACACTGACCTGTCTCCTTGCTTCAGAGATGACACATCAGCTCCTCAACCAGCCCAAATTACATCGCTTAAGGTCAATTGAAGGAACAAAGAAATAGCCTAGCCAGCTCTGTACATATCAATATATGGAGATAGGGCCAAGTTTGTCCAAAATGGAGATAACTGCTCTTCTTTTCAAGGAGAGTCATCTCTGTGGTTCCCCATACTTGCCTAAGTCTGCCTTGGTGGAAGAGGCCTCTGCCCTCACTATACTCAAGACTAATTTTTCCTTCTGCTCTCTGCACCTAAACCTTCAACCCTTGGCTGTTATTTTACATGACACACTAAAATGCCACCAAGTTGTTCACTTTAAAATAGTTTATTTTGAGAAACAGCCAGACCCGCCCCTGTGCACCTGTCACCATTGGGGGAATCCTGGTGTAGCCAAACAGGCTGAGGGAAGAAGCAGCCCCACCACATGCCCATGGCCATCTAGGAAGCCTTGGTGTAGCTACATGTGTCTGGAGAAGCCCACCCCATGCCCCACTACCTCCTGGGAACTTGGGGTCAAAGAAACCCAGATGCCTGTCCCATTCCCCTACACTACAGAGGGGCAGCCAATGCAAGAAATGCCTGAGACCCCACAATCAGCTTGTCAGGAGGAACCCAGGAAAATGTCAAGATAAAGGAGCAAAAGGCAATCTCAGACCTTCAGCCCACACAGAACAAGTCTGGGAGATATAGTCATCTCATGGAAGAAAATGGAAGTCACATACCTGAAATCTGAAAGAATAGCAACTGAAGTAAAGAAACAACTTCATGAGACTGTAGAAGTAATCAAATCAGAAATAATGTCTCAGGTAAAAGAAGAAATCACAAGCACAATGAAAGAATTGCTGAGCATATCTAAAGAAGACATAGATTTTTTAAAAAAAAAGAGTATAGGAAAATGATGGAAACCTTGAATGAATAATACAGAAAGGAATTACAATGCATGAAACAGATTCAAAGAGATATCCAGGAAATTAAAAAGTTGATTGAAAGCTGGCAAAACTGCTTAAAAGAGACTGAAGATAAAGACTTTCAGACCTTGAAGACAGTATTGCAGTTAGCGATCATGAAAAGAGAGATCTCTTAAAAGTAACAAGGAACCAGGAAACAATTCAATGGCTGAAAAAATGATGCAAAAAAATAATTTCAGAGTGATGGGTGTCAGCAAAAAAGCAGGGTGTCAACACAAATGACATAAAAAGCCTATTTACAGAAGCAATAGCAGAAAATTTCCCAAACATGGGAAAAGTAACTGGCATACACATAAGTGACATATATAGAACTCCAGCTAGCCAAAGCCAAAATAAATATACACCCAGACATATAATAATCAAAATCCCAGAAATTTAACACAAGAACAGAATATTAAAGGCTGTTAGAGAAAAGAAACAGATCACCTATAAAGGAAAACCCATCAGAATCATGACAGACTTCTCAACACAAACCATCAAGTCAAGAAGAGGCTGGAGTAAAGTGTTTCAAATCCTGAAAAACAACTTCCAACCCAGATCGATGTACCCTGCAAAACTTTCTTTCAAAATTGATGGAAAAATAAGATACTTCCATGATAAAGAACAACTGAAGGAATTCATGACCACCAAACCAGCCCTACTGAGAGTGCTGAAGGATATTCTAGAGAGAGATAAAGATGACCATCTTTATCCCCCTCTGTTGCTGTTCCAGGAACAGCAGCAGAGGGGGATTGCCAAACAGGGCAGGCAATTGAATGAAGGGGAAAAGTGGAGGGCCAACAGCAGGAGGATAGCATAGCAGAGACAAACCAATGTATGCTGGTTGTAACCAGTAATGCAGATGGCCTCAATTCAGCAATAAAAAGAAATGCAAGCAGAGTAGATCAAGAAACAAGATCCATCAATATGTTGTATACAAGAAACACATCTGACTTGAAAGGAAATTCATAGACCAAAAGTGAAAGGAAAGAAAACAATGTTCCATGCAACAGGAAACCAGAAAAAAGCAGGGGTAGCTTGCCCATCAATCACAGAATGGGTAAGAAAGATATGGCATTTTTATACTATGGAAAGCTACTCAGCTATAAGGAAGAATAATCTCAAGGCTTCTGTAGGTAAATGGATGCAACTTGAGATTATGCTCATGGGTGAAATGGTTCAAACTCAAATGGGTGAACATCGTGTTATCTCCTTAGCATAAAAAACTTAAGGAGTTAGTGGGATCCAAAATGTATAATAGATATTATGAAAGTGATGGGGAGGAAATGTCTAAAAGGGGAAGGTGGGAGCCATTGTTAATTTCCTACTATCTTGTTTTGAATTCCTGTATTGTTTTCATTGTTTTATTGGGTTTGGTTCATTCTGTTTTGCTTTGTTTGATTTTACTATGTCTGATGGTATGGACAGCTATTTTGAAGAAAACAAGAGACATTATGGTAGCCATTGTTGATTTCCAATATTTTGTTTGGAAGTCCTTTATCACTTTCATTATTCTGTTCTGATTGGCTTTATTCTGTTTTATTTTGTTTGGTTTTATTCTCTTTAAAATTTTTCTTAAAAAAGTTTATTTTATATTTTAATACTAATAAACGATGTGTTTTCCTTTTCTTTGTCACCATGAAGTGGAAGTTCATTGGCTATTTAATAAATACTTATTAATTAAAAAATAAAATAAAATCACTTATTTTGCCAGGTGTAGGGGCATATGCCCATAATGCCAGTACTCAGGAGGCTAAGGTAGGAGGATCACCAAGAGTTCAAACAGATACACAGGAAATCAAGAATGCCATTGAAAGCTATCAAAGCCACCTCAATGAATGTGAAAATAGACTTTCAGACCTCAAAGATGTGATTGCAGCTAGCAAGGAAGAAAGGAAACATCTTTTAAAAATAACAAGGAATCAGGAAATAGCAAGTCAGCAGTTGCAAGATGATGCAAAGGAAAACAATATAAGATTGATAGGTGTAAATGAAAGGAGAAAACACAAACGGTATAAAATCACTGTTTAAAGAGCTAATAGCTGAAAATTTCCCAAACATGGGAAAAGAAACTGACATACACATAAGTGAAGCATATACAACTCCAATTAGCCATGACCAGAATAAATCAACACCCAGACATATAATAATCGCCATCCCAGAAATTCAACGTAAGAACATAATATTAAAAGCTGTTAGAGAAAAGAAGCAAATCAGCTATAAAGGAAAGCCCATAAGAATCACAGCAGACTTCTCAACACAAACAATGAAGTCAAGAAGAGCATGGAGTGAAGTATTTCAAGTCCTAAAGGAAAACAAGTTCCAACCCAGACTGATGTACCCTGCAAAACTACCCTTCAAAATTGATGGAGGAATAAGATACTTCCATGACAAAGAGCAGCTGAAGAACTTCATGACCACCAAACCAACCCTGCAAAGAATACTGAAAGATACTTTAGATAGACATGAAAATAGCTATGACATCAAAAACATCAACAGAAGAAGAACACCGAGCAGGGCAAACAATCAAGTAGAGGGAAAAGGTAAAGAAACCACCACAGAAAGATAACATGACTAAAACAAGCCAGTGTATATCAGTTATAACCATTAATGTAAATGGCCTCGATTCATCAATCAAAAGAAACAGACTGGCAGAATGGATCAAGAAACAACATCCAACCATA